>APFE030477443.1:2555-17634 GCA_000404065.3 Pinus taeda | reverse complement strand
ATATAGCCGTTGGAGTCTCTGCACATACTATTTAACAAGCTATGCTGGATTGGTTCTGCAACTTGTCCTGACGATGAACCACACTGGTTGGTTCGAAACGCGTCGACAAAAGAGTATCTATGTGATTTCGCCGAAAATTTCTCTAAACGAAGTAACAACACTTAATTGCAACATGATGGTTAGATCACTGCGTTATGTGACCACAGAGGCAAGGGAGTTACTAACATATGATGGATTGTCAGCGGTGGATGAGTTTCTAAGCAGATTTGAAAGTGCAGTACCAGAATAGTAGTGGTTCGATACATTGAAGAGGGCAATGTGCGCAACACTCGCATGATGGTGGTGTATGCATCAAGGAAGTTTTGAGGACTGATGTGGATGTAGAAGGATGATGCGTCTACATTTTGTCAAACCCCAGCTTTGAATGAAAGTTAGTCAGCATGGGTGGAACAACTTGCGCGCCCACCTTTCTCAATGGGTACAAACATATGCTCTACAACCTGTAAAAGCACACACCAACCCTAGAATAGATAATCAGAACAAATCACAGTGGTAGGAAAGGCAACATGCGCTACCAATTATCTACAGGGAAGCATCTGATATTGTCTGTGAAGTTCTAAACAAAATTCACTGGGCGAGATGAACTGATTGGGACCTATGCATGCCAGTTGTTCAATGGGCCTGTAGGACCATGTGTAAAAATCTAAATGCGGAGATGATTGCAAAGGTGCAGAACAGAGTAGAAACCAAAATTTCTGAAAGGAATACCAAAAGGAATCCACATGTAATAGCTACCATAGTTATGGCAGCGCATGAAGACCAGGATGAAGGAATCACACAACTAATCAAGGATGACCATATAAGGATTCGAGAAGCCATTCGATGAGGGAACGTTAGACTTCACAAACTCGAAGAAGATTGGGTACGATTGAGGAAGAAAAGCATGTTGATGGCCACTAAGATCAAAAGACTGGAAAACGAGGTCACGAAAGCATGTCTTGTCAATAAACCAAGGATGACAAAGCAAGATACAGATGGTCATACCACTGCATTAGAAGATTGTCGCCGAGAATTTATGACTTTGCTACCATGGCTGAGATCGCACCTTACGAAATACAGTAGCAAGGGGAGCACACCACATAAGGTAGAACACGTGGCACCGGCTGTCACGAGGGCAATTGAGAAGTGTCCACGAACTATACTGGAAGGCAAATTGAAGTCTCGCACAGATTGTGTGACCACCTGACTAGCCATAGGGAGCACAGTCTCAGTGCTCTAGGCAGTTGAAAGAGAGCGCGAGACTATAAAAGAGTTAGTGTGGGAGCTGCGCAATAAGGGAGATGTGTGAAGAATCAACAGGTCACAAGGATCACGATCATGCATAAGGGGCTGTGCTGCCGCGTGAGTAGGCTAGGAAGTAACCATTGGTGTCATTGTTCATGACGGGATGTCCTATTTAAGGCAAAAAGGAGCAGGCGGCGGGCATTTAAGACATGAATTAAGGAAAAGATTTGGGACGATATGCCACCAAGAAAGCATTAATGACTCAGAAGTGGGGAAAATGGTCGAATTCAAATTCAAAAGACACTATAAAACTCCAAGGGCTAGCCATGAGACAACACTTGCTCACTTGAGATTTGAGCTATTACGAAGAGCACAGAGTGTTGAGCACCAAGTGGTATTTGAGCCCCCAAGTTCACGAAAAACCACAGACAGTTCAAACAATATGACAACTACTAGGAGAGGTGTGCGTTTTGAAGAGAGTACCGCCAAGAAATTCCGAAGTCACCTCAGATGCAGAGGTCCAAGAAGGATAAACAGGTAGTGGGACCAGTCTGCATGTCCCCACAAAATTCATGGTTTGATAAACTTTCCTTGGAAGAAAAGGGAAATGTTGTAACCAATGAGACAGATGATGAGAAGGAGGACCTACAAGCTCTCGTAGATGAGATAGATGCGGATGAAGAAATGGAAGAAGACATTTAGTCAGTGCGTGGTGCAGCAAAATTTCTCGAGTACATTCCTTCACAGGAAGGGAAAGCTAAGGTACCCAAGGATTTGGATGCCTCTAAGAGCGCACTCCAAACCCTGCTCCTCCCATATGGAATTCTGTGTAAGGGCTCGGCCCTGGGCCGCATGCCCACAATGAAATTTGAAGACTAGGACCTTGCGGACAGCGAGAAGTTCCCACATTTAGAGACTGAGAACATCATGAAACAAAGCAAGGAGGGTTCAGTTACAACACTAGAACTGCAAAAATGGATGTGTGGTGTGGAGAAGGCTAGACTACTCCACCTACTATGGATTCTGCACTTTCACCATGCACCTATCACAATTTTTGTCATCAGGCAACTGCTTTTCCTAGTGCACAATGGGCACTTATGGTTGGAGGAGTCTATTCCAATCATGGAAGATCTTATCCATAGGATTTCTCGGCTTCCCTGTAAGGGAAAGGACCCCGCAGAGATAGCCGAAAAAGTGGAGATTTGGCGCTCGCAGAGGCCATGAAGAAGAAGTACAAATTGTAAAAGAAGAAGAGGGGCTACGCAATTAGTAGCATTAGAGATAAAGAGGTGAACGTAGCCACCCAACTCCTGGTTGGGAAGGTGGTGAGAAAATGCCGCGGAGATGAGGTACCAGTGTCGGTAGTTGCGCTGGCAGAACAATGCGTGGAGGGGGTCCAATTCAACTGGGCCAAGTTCCTTTGTGAAGAATTCCTAACTAATTGCAAGAAATCTCAAGAGCAGGGCAAGGCATTCCACTACACATGGTTTCTCTTTTCTATTTTCTTGGTGACACGAAACTGCCTAAGAACAGTTAGTTCCCTCATATTGAATAGGACTTGCTAGAGGCTACAAAATATGTGTCACTCTGGGCTACGAAGGATGCCACGTGGATCCGCGAAACTAAGATCTTTTGGGTGCTCATGGAGGCAAGCGTCCATATGTGCGTTAACAGGAGGCTGCGTCTATCCCCAACAATGTACAACAATCTATGGAGCTTTGCAGACTTCAAGGCGAATATGCACAATGTGTATATCAAGGCACATAAGGATTCGGTGCAGAACTAGACCAAGCTTCCTTTAATCACAATTGATGATGCCATCTTCTCCATGCTCGAATCATGGCCTCCAAAGTGGCATGCCCCAGATCTAGTGGAGAAGGATAGAATAGCAACACAAAAGCATAAGGATGCCACCAAGCTGCGTATCACCCAGTTGGCCCAACAGAAGTGCAACGAATGATTGCATGCGGAGGTAAAGGCTACCTGCGAGGCAGCAAAGGCAGCCGCAGAGCAGGTAAAGGCCATTGAAAAAGTAGTAGCAGCACAAGCAACAGGGGCCACCACAATGCAAGAGGAAGGGGGCCCGAACTTGTCCATAGGACAAGGAGCCAAGGACACAGCAGAAAGCACAGACCTGAGCACAACATCTACACAGCTGAAACGATCGCGCGTTACAAAAAGATTAGGCCCACGAAAGAAGGCCAATGTTTCCAAACTGGACATTGAACCAATTACATTGACAAATGGTGACCTCTACGACATCAACGACACAGTGCGTGAGGTCACCAGGGAAGCGCTCTAGGAAGCCATGAAGGAGCAACAGAATGTAATGGAGGCCCTAAGGGCACAACTGCCAGAACTTCAAATGTGACCCCCACACGAAGGAGTAGTAGCGACCTACGGCACCATAGGTACATCAGTAGTGGAATAGCTGTTGTGCGCAAAAATGGCCAACACCATAGTGCTGCCGGAAGGAGTGCTAACAATGGAGAGAAAGGAGGATAGAGCCACAGTGGGCAAGATCAAGGGACTTAGCCTAAATTTGGCTGCCCTTCTGCGGGGCACATTGTACCAGTTGCAGGATGGCATAACAGCAGAGCTATGTGCCCGAGAAGGCCGCGCGATCTAGGTATTGAGCGAGCAGAAGATCAACATCAAACAACTTAGCCTATAGCGTGACGAGCTAGTGTCACAGAACTAGCAGCTCATGCAAACAGTGGATGAAGCGTGATGGCATGTTCCAAAATTATCCATCACCACATACCTACCAACCGAGATGCAGATCCACAACCGGGCGCAAGGAAACAACACGGGTGCAGCTGGAGCTAAACCTCCAGATTACTGAGTTGTGAATGAAGGTGCAACCTTCCACTCCTCCAAAAGTTAAAGAACAACACGTTAGTGTGATTCAGATAGGATTTGAAGAAATTGGAAGGGCGGCGCAGCACTCCATCGGTATGTTGGACAAAGCATTCGATGTCCCCACATCCTTGTAGGAGGTCCCCAACATACAGCGCCTAGAAATAGAGGCACGCAAATGGCAGCAGTAATATGACAATGTCAAGGGCATGGCACAAATAGTCCTCCTCACCCAATGACTGGCTAAGATGCAGTAGGCAAGGGCACTGAAGGAGCAGGTGGATGTTGCAAGACAAAAAGAGGCCCTTCTCAAAGCATGAGTCCAACCTTGGATCGATGAGGCTTTCACCATTATGGCCGAGATTGAGGGCAAGCTCATGCAGATGCAGGAACTATATGCGCTAAGATAGATAGCAAAGCCTCACAAAGAAGAAACAGAAGAATGCATGCAGCAGGTCCAGGAAATGGCAGAACAGTGCACCGCGGACCTTCGGGCAGTATGGGAATAGTTGAAGGGGCTCCATGCTGAGACCACCGCACCAAAAAAGTGACTCAGGATGAGTCACGATGATTGTGTTGGGGGCCTGTTGGGAATGGAATCTCCCCACAGTAGGTTTGGGGCTCAAAGCCCAAGTTTTGGCCAAAAGTTTTATAAGACTCCACTAATTGCGAGCATGGAGCGTGAAGTAGAGGTTAAGTCATAGGGTTGTCTATCCTAAAGCAATTTAATGTAATGTAAAGTCATGTCAGCCTACCCATGGTCTGTGGACCATGGGATTATATAAATAGAGAAAGGCTCTAAGTTGTCAAGATAGTGAAGGATAGAGTGAGTAGCAAAGAAATGGCTTGAGCTTAGAGTAGGATTCTAAGTGTATTTGGTCATAGTAGTAGGAAGAGGCTCCGCAGCTGAGTGCGCAGAGGCCTAGTAGAGTCTACATCTGAGTGCACAAAACCCTGCAGTTGAGTGCACAAGGCGGTGTCGAGTATGTAACCAAGATTGAAGAATAATAAAGAGAAAGTTGATTCTTATTTCTCTGTATTTGTTGTGCATTATCTTCTTTATGTTTATATTAGTTTATGTATCAACCATAAATCTTACACACACAAGTTAAACAATCGGTTAATTAGAAAGGAACTTGGGTAGTATAAGGGTCGTGCCCTAAGTAGGGCTGCACAGAAACAACAACAGGGGTTGCGAAGGAATATCAAGTGCATGTAGCAACGGGTTGGAATGCGAACCTCCAAAATCCCATCAAACATTCCCAGGGTACGAAACCTAGTTCTAGCACCCTCCCATACTACTTCAGGTGAGACCTTAATCCACACTGCGTGGACTGTTGCCAAAAGGGCCAGTAGTGTCGAGATTTTCTTGGCTAAATCACCTCTAAACCTGGGTCAGGCCCCTACAAGCCAACATGAAGCCACCCGATTCTATATGGATATGGATGTGTTATATTCTTTAGGCCCAGCCACTTCATGACCTCTGTTGAAATGAGGTTCTTTTGTCTTTTGCTGTCGACAATGAATTGCAGCAGAGAACCCTTCACCCACATATGTGACTGGAAGAGGCCTTCCCCCTCCTCTAGATCTTAGGCTCAATATTATAGATCTTGGTGATGGCCATGGTGGCATAGGGCTCCATGTTAATGATCTGCTTCCCTTTGTCAGTTCCATTATCAGATTCTGATTCAATGTCGTAACCTGCATCTGATTCGGAAGCCTTCATCTCAACCGCTAGTGACTACTTGGCCTAACACTCACTTGTATTATGAGTGGAGCTGATCCAGATTTAAACAGGAACACAACAAATTACAGAGATAACCATAAACACAAAGATGTAGCGGAAATAATACTTCATTTCATTAATGCAAAATACTGAAATATGTTTACAAACAACAAATGGAAATAAACTAGCGAGGGTGATGGTAGCTTATCTCTGAGAAGAGATGTGGTGGCTACATGCCTCTGAACTATGTTACAATGAGGCTCAAAGGCCTATTTATTGTTGAGAAACAATGGAAAACCCTAAACATGCAAAAACCTAACCCTAGAAGATGAAACGCAAAACTTTGGGCCCCGTTTGGGTAAATTGGTACATTAACTTCCCGAGGTTGTAACTTTGGCATATGATCTTCGTTTGATGTGCACAATATCTCGTTAGAAATATCTATGAGAACTACAACTTTGGGAAGAGAAAAATTGGTCCATGGACCCATGTTGCTCCCAGTTTTACCAGAAAACATCATTTAGGGCCTCAAAACAGCTCCAGAAGTTCAAGACCCAAAAAACTGCTAAAAATAGTAAATTGTGCTACAATTAAGGAAACTGAAAAGCAGAAATGAACAATGGTGGGGGTCCAAGTGGACTTGGCAGGTGGCCAGGAATATCCACCTGCATCATTCCTGCCCCCTTAGGAAGCAATGGTACCTATTGCATTGAGTTCGTCCATGAGATGAGGAAGCTTCTGCTAAACTTGGTCCCTAGTGAGCCACTTGCCCTGGTGAAGGAGTTGGCCTGCTTTGACAACTTGATATAGTTGGTATTATGTTGGCAAGTGTGATGACCTATGTGTCCATGATCCGATCAGTTTCAGGTTGTTCCATGCAATATGGATTTAACTGTATGGGAGTGAGTTGTTTTGCAATGTCGGATGTGTCTAGTAATGGTGGAAAGTATGGCTGAAGGTGGTCCACATTGAACATTGGGTGTGGGCCAAGGAATGGGGGAATTTTGAGCTCAAATGCATTGTCCCCCACAGCCTTGTTAATGGTGTAAGGACCATATCGGAGTGGTCTAAGTTTCCGATAGGCTCCGGTAAGGCATTCCTTTTGCAAATGCAACCAAACTTTGTCACCCACCTAAAACTTGTGTGGCACATGATGTTGATCATGTTGTTGTTTGTACTTGGCATTTGATATCTCCAGAATGTCATGGACCTGTTGGTGAATATGTTGGATGTGCTCAATGAAGTTGGTTTCCTTATCATTTTCGGACTGGACATGAGCCAAATTTGTGTGAGTAGCTGCAAATGACATGACCACATCAATGGGACATAGTGGCTAGAATCCCAAGCCCACCCGAAAAGGGTTGTGGCCATTCGAGCTGTGAAGAGCTTGGTTGTATCTATGCTAAACATAGGCGAGGCTCTCATCCCATGTGTGTGGATGCTTTGAGTTGTACATGTGCAGAATGTGTATGATCATCTTGTTGACAAATGTCTCTGTCTAGCAATTAGTTTGAGGATGGAAGGCTGTGGACTTAGTGAGTTTGTTGTCTAGCATCGACCAAAGACTGGACCAAAATGTACTCAGGAACCTACTGTCCCGATCTAATATGATAGACTGTGGGATCCCAAAGTGTACCCACACTCGTTCAAAGGAGAGTTTAATAGTGGCTTATGTTGTGATATTCTTCTTGCAAGTCACCATAATGGCCATCTTCGAGAACTTGTCGACAACCACAAAGACATAGTCATTTCCATGCTTAGTGGAAGGAAGGCCTGACATGTAATCCATGGAGATGGATTCCCAAGGTCGACTAGGGGTAGGCAACAGGGTATAAAGGCATTGCTTCTTGATGGCTGGTTTGGTAATGACATAGGTAGTGCATGATCTGATGTATTTCCCGACATCCTATCGAAGATTCGGCCAATAGAAAGACTTTTGTAGTACTGCCACTATTTTTTCAACCCCGAAATGCCTAACAGCTTGACTATAAAGTGTGCTTCCCAAATCATCTTGGCATGCTCACCTGAAGGAACATAAAAGTGACCAAGGTGGCATAACAGGGAATCTTGGAAGAGAAAATCTGGAACATGCTGACCCTCCAAGAGTGTCTAGTATGTGTGGCCGAATTATGGGTTGCTTTTGTAGAGAAGTGGCCAATCAGAAGTCTCGTGCCCACAAGAGTTGAGCACGGTGGTTAAGGCTATGATCGGTGGTCGACTAAGGCAATCTGCAACATTATTGGTGCTTCCCTTCTTGTACTTGATATTCAAATGGAACTGTTGTAGGTATGTGGCCCACTTCTAATGGCGATCATTTTGCAATTTCCCTTAGGTCTGTATGAATTGCGGGGGTCAGTGTTCTATGTGGATGATCGTTTCCTTCCCCAAAATGTAATGCTTCCATTGTCAGTAGGCCTGCACAATGGAATAAATCTCTTTGTCATAAGTGGGATACTTCCAGACTATGTCTGAAAGTGTCTCACTATGATATGTCATTGGATGCCTATGTTTAGTAAGGACTGTCTGGTAATGTGAGCACTGGTGCCCTATAGAGGTGATCTTTCAACTCTATGAATTCCTTCTGTTGAGATTTAGATCAAAAGAATTTTGCTTTCACTCCTCCCTTTGTGACTTGACTCAAGGGCCAAGTGATATGAGAAAATCCCAACACGAACCTGCGGTAGAAGTTGGCAAGACCTAGAAAGTTGAGGAGCTCTTTTAGGGTGGTTTGAGATGGCCAATCCCAAATGAATTGGATCTTGGCTAGATCCACATGCACCCCTTGTTCATCAATAATGTATCCCAGATACTAAACCTGGGTCATGCCAAAAGTGCATTTCTCCAAATTGGCACATAATTTGTGTTGCTGTAGTGTTTGGAGAACCTGTCGGATGTGGTGGAGGTGCTCTTCCCAACTCTAGCTTAATATTAGGATGTCATCCAAGTATACCACTACAAATGAGTTGGTGAATGGCTGCAAGATGTCGTCCATTAACCTCATGAAGGTTGCAGGAACATTCGTTAATCCAAAAGGCATAACCAACCATTGGAAAAGGCACTCTTTGGCTTTGAAGGTAGTCTTCCACACATCGGAGGGTTTGATTGTTAGATGGTGATATCTTGACTTCAAATCAATCTTGTTGAAATATTTTGCCCCCTTCATTTGGTCCAGGAGGTCATCAATCCATGGGATCAGGTACCTATTACAGACAGTGATCTTGTTCAGTGCCCAATAGTCAATAGAGACTGTCTAAGTCCCATCCTTCTTCTATACCAACATGATTGGGCTCCCATAAGGTAATGAAATCGGATGGATGTGACCTTTCTACAACAGCTCTTGAATATGCCTCTTGATTTCATCATTCTCCATAATGGAGCGCTAATAGATTGGTCCATTGGGCAGTGGTGCACTTGGGGTTAGATCGATGGAGTGCTTGACTTGACAGTGTAGAGGAACCCCTGCGGGGGAAGAGAAGATTTCCTCATACTTCTCCACGACCTTGTCCATCTGTAGTTGTCATGCGGATGGGCCTTGTCTGGAGGTCTTGGCCACCGTCTTCTTCTTTTCTTGAGGGCGTATCATTAGGAAAACAAATTTCTCGGTCTTGGAAATGAGCTTACTGCATTATTTTGCAGTAACCAAAGAGATGGTGGTAGGTGGTGCTACCTCTGGTATCCTGTACAACTTATTTCCCAAAGTAACAATAACAACACGGGGCCTTGATTCATACACAGCATGTCGCTTCCACAAGTATGTTTTTCCTAATAATACATCACAAAATTCAAGGGGAGCAATGTCACACAATACCTCATCCGTGAAGGGCTTGATGTTGTATGGAAGGTGATACTACTAGCTCACGTGAAGATCCCGTCCTTGGTGAAGCCACCCAATGGTGTATAGTTGTGGATGTGCTGTGGTCGGTAAGCCTAGCTGCTTCATGGCCTCTACTGAAATGATTTTCATTTGTCTCCCGCTATTGACAATGGACTGTAGCGGGGAGCCCTTTACCCACATCTGGGAGTGGAAGAGACATTTCTCCTCCTTTGAATCTTTGGGTTCCTCCTTCTATATCTTCATGGTGTTAATGTTGTTGTTGGGCACTGCATCGATAATATACTTCCCTTTGTCATTCCCCTTGTCAGGTTTTAACTCAGAGTCAGAACATGCATCTGATTTTGAAACGTTTAGCTCGGCCACTAGTGATTGCTTGGCCCGACACTCACTTGTGTTCTAAGTGGAGCTCTTATGGAACTCACACGGCGTTGTTCTTTGCTTGCAGCTTTGGCGAGTTTTCTTAGATCGCCCCACCTTGGCTTTGTCCTTTATTTTGCGGTTTGGGGGCACCTTTCCCTTGTTTCGGATTCGCAAATCCAAAGTCTCTCTTATTCTGTTTAAACTTATGCTCGACCTTGACGACATATCGGTATGCCGTGCCGAGTGAGGGGATGTTCAAGAATTCTATTTCTTCCTGGATGTACTTATGCAGGCATCTATGGTATTTGAGTACCAAATGCTGCTCTGAATCCTTGATACCCAACTTTGTGCGAAGGGTATGGAAAATATTGGTAAACTCCGGCACGTCTTGGTCCCTCCCCTGCTGCAGTATGGTCCACTTTATGTATTGATCCTCATAGCTTCCGACAGGGTAATACTGCTCCTTGATATCATCTTAGAATGAATCCCAAGTGGGTGCGGCTAAAAATAGTGAGCCTGTACTTTCATCCTTTTACTCGCAGTAGGTTTCCCACCAGTCCTTGATGTGGGGGGCTACTTTGAGAAGAACAAAAATAATAATTTGCTGACGAGAAAAATCATGAACAAAAAGATAACCCTCTAGCAGATTTAACCATTTATCGACGACATCTACATCTATTTGACCCTCGAATATGGGGATTTAAAAATTAACTTCTACCTTAAACGGTGTGGCATTTCCAGAGTAGTTGTTGGAAGCCAATGCGTCGCCCCTGGGTAGCTGCTGAAGGATCTGGGCAAAGTTGTCCATCATCGCGTTCCTTTGTCGCTCGAGGGCTTCTTCGAGGAAAATTTTGATAGGATCTCCTACCCCCTCGTCTTTCTTTTCATCCCCCATGGGAGGTCGTTGGGATTTGTGAGGCTGGTCTTGCAAAGGTTTGACCAGTTCAAGCCATAACTCCTTATATCCCGACCTCTTTGGGGACATGTAAAGAAAAACAGAGAAAAAGCAGACTGCTCTGATACCACTGATCCGGATTTAAACATGAATGTAGAAAATTACAGAGATAACCATAAACACAGAGATGCAGCAAAAATAATACTTCATTTCAATAATGTAAAATACTGAAATATGCTTACAAACAACAATGGAAATAAACTAGCTAGGGCGATGGTAGTTTATCTTTGAGAAGAGATGTGGCGGCTAGATGCCTCTGAACTATGTTACAATGAGGCTCGAAGGCCTATTTATTGTTTAGAAACAATGGAAAACCGTAAACATCCAAAAGCCTAACCCTAGAGGATGCAGCGCCAAACTCTGGACCCTGTTTGGGTAAATTGGTACATCAACTTCCTGGGGTCGTAACTTTGGCATATGATCTTCATTTGACGTGCACAATATCTAGTTAGAAAGATCTATCTGAGAACTAAAACTTTGGGAAGAGCAACATTCGTCCATGGACCCATGTTGCTCCCAGTTTTCCCAAAAAACGTCATTTAAGGCCTTAAAACGGCTCCTGAAATTTAGGACTCAAAAAATTGCTAAAAATAGTAAATTGTGCTACAATTAACGAAATTGAAAAGATGAAAGGAACAATGGTGGGGGTTCAACTGGACTTGGCAGGTGGTCACCAATATCCTCCTCGATCAGAAGCGCTTATGGAAGTCACACCATTTTCCTATGCCCTTCTTCATCTTCGTGGTTTGTTATTTTCTTTTGGCTTCGGCGGGCTCTTCTGGGTATCCCCGCCTTGCCTTGGCCCTTTGTTCTGTTGTTTGGGGGCACCTTTTCCTTACTTTGGATTTCTAGATCCAAAGTCCTGCTTCTTTTGTTTAAAATTCTGCTCAATATTGGCAATGTACCGATACGTTGTGTCGAGCGAGGAAATGTCCAGGAACTCCATCTCGTCCTAGATTTACTTGTGTAGACAACCACATTACTTGAGAACCAAATGTTTATCTATGTTAGCCAGGATGGGGCATTGACTAAGCGAAGATACTCGGTTGCTCGAATCGGTCAGCTACTCGACTCAATGCTACCGAGTATCCTTGATACCCAAGTTCATGTGAAGGGTATGGAAAATATTTGTGAACTTTGGTACATCCTAGTCCCTTCCCTACCATAGCATGGTCCACTTTATGTATTCGTCTTCATAGCTCTAGACAAGGTAATATTATTCCTTGATGGCATCTCTAAAAGAATTCCAAGTGGGTGCGGCTAAAAACAATAAGGGTTCACTCTCGTCCTTTTTTCCACAGTAGGTTTCCCACTAGTCCTTGACGTGTGGGGAAGCTTTGAGAAGTGCGAAAGTAATCTTTTCCCGACTGGAAAAGTCATGAACTGAAAAATATCCCTTTAATAGATTTAACCATTTAGCTACCGTGTCTACATCTATCAGGCCTTCAAATATGGAAATATCAAATATAAATTGTACTTTAAAAGGAGTGGCGCCTTGAGAGTGGTTGTTGGATGAAGATGCATTTCCTGTGGGTAGTGGTCGAAGGATCTGGGAAACATTATCCATCATCGTGTCCCTGTGTCCCTCGAGGGCTTCCTCAAGAAACATTTTGAAAGGATCTGATGCCCTCTCATCTTTCTTTTCTTTCACCATGGGAGGTCCTCGGGTTTTGCGAGGATGATCTTGCAATGGTTCAACTAGATCAATCCTTAACTCCTTATACCCTAACCTCATTGAGGACAAACAGAGAAAAACAACGAAAGAGAAGACTGCTCTGATACCACTGTTCCAAACTTAAATAGGAACGCAAAAACTTATAGATATAATCATAAACACATAGATGCAGTAGAAAAATATTTCATTTCATTAATAGAAAAATATTGAATAATGCTTACAAACAGAATGGAAATAAGATAGCTCGAGCAATGGTAGCTTATATATGAGAATTCATGTGGCTCGTACATGCCTCTGAACTATTCCAAAATGAGGCTCAAGGGCCTATTTATTATTGCAAAACATGAGAAAACCCTAAACAACCAAAACCCTAACCCCAGGAGATATAACATCAAGAGTTTGTGGGCGTCGTTGGGGTTAGTTGGGCAACCAAATTCTCGGGGTCGTAACTTGGTCATATTATCTCCATTTGATGCGTATGATACATTGTTGGAAAGGTCTCATTGAGTGATACAGGTTTCGCTGAAGGTCCCTACCAATGGCCATTGGCCTGCTATAAAAAAAAATACCATTTAGGGGGTCAAAATTGCTCCGGAAGTTCAAAACCTAAAAAATTACTAAAAACAGTAAATGTTGAAATGAATAAGGAAACAGATGAAACTGACTGGGGGGTCTAGGTGGAATAGGCACATGGCAACCAATATCCACCTGGATCACTACAGCTATAAATTCGAGCTTGAACCATAACATCCATGAATCTCTAACTATAAAATGCATTCTTCCATACTAACCAGAATTTTGCAAGTATTTCAGACAAGAGAATAGGAACCTAGAAATTCATACCAACTCAATAAAATTTAAAAGAGATATTTATAGAGGGAGACCCATCACTGATTCACCAAACTCCTTGTTTCATTCATAGGCTTCCACTTTTTCCCTCACATTTAGAGAAGTCCTACCTAACACATATAATTTCAGGAACATAAAAATATCTACATAGTTGAAAAGGAATTGAACACTTGTCCCAAAATACCTTCCCCGAAACTATACATTTCCCAATTGTTACAAAGGCCCACTTAGCCCAAATATCAACACCTCACAATATCCTAACAACCTGGTGATTCATATTTCTACATAATCATAACACTTGGCTCTATAATCAAATTATCCTAATTCTAATTTATACAAATAAATTGAGGAAAATAAACCCTAAACCTAGAATTTTACATGATCCCATTGGGATCTTATGTAAAATAAATTTTCGTAGGGTGATCCTCCTGCATCATAACTTCTACCCCCAGAAAAAAGGGATAATCAAGCTATGCAAGACTTCTTCACATGGCGATTTTTTTTCCTCTTAATGGTATTCTCTAACTCCACCCCCTACTTATTAGTTCCTTTATAGGATAATAGGGGTTCCTTTAGTGGTTCCCTTACTTGATTTGTTGATTCATTTTGATCTTCTTCTAGCACTAGTGCAAGGATTTCCTACAACAATTTGCTTGAGTTTGGTGAGGTTGAATATGTCGATGGAGGGAAAATGATCGGAAAGGCCTCTGAAAGTAAAAATCCCTTGGTGTGTTAGACACCTTTTGAGGAAACTGAAGATGTTGAAAGGTATTTTCATCTGGCCCAATATTTAGGTTGGATGGGAGAAATAGTTTCTCAAAAGTGTGGGTGACTTCCAAAGAACCCGAGGTTAGATCTAAAAAAGCTTGGTCCATAATTTTGGTCCTAGACTCATCATTCCTTCTAGACCTAATATTTTTTATTTTGATGCTAGCTTTAGGGCCCATAATCCTCCAAACAACAACCTTTTCAAATGCATATCTTCTCCTTTGAAAAGAGATATACGGGTGGTGACGAAATTGATTTGACCCGCTAGGCTATCTCCTTGTTGTGCATGGGAGAAATCCAATGTACACGGCCAAATTTTCTAGTAACTTCTCTCTTCTGGTTCATTGTCTACATATTATTTATCCTCTATGTGAATCCTTAAAATAGTGACCGATAGATTAGCCACAATACCAGTTACAAATCCTTTAATGTTTCCCACTCACCTTCCAGCTAGGGGATAAAATGATGATTTCAGAATTGACAAAAAGGGTCAATGAACTTAAGGGTGTTGAAAATTGTGATAAGAAATGATCTTCTTCTAAAGAGTGTTCACGCTTATTATGGGAGATCTAGTTGACTAAAAATTTGGCCTAGAATCCATAAGTCTTTTCAAATATCCATCCAACTAATCATAGAGACCTGAAAAATCAATGAAATTATTCCAGAGAAACTTAATAACAAGATAAGAAAGTAGTATTTAAAAAAATTCTAAAAGGAAATTTTATATAGAAAAGAATTCATATTAAATATAATCAAATAAATTTTATC
>APFE030477435.1:0-30209 GCA_000404065.3 Pinus taeda | reverse complement strand
TGGTCAGCCGGCACAAGTCCGCTAGGGGCTTTAGCCAACTTCTATGAGTTCTCAGAAGAAGCTTTTAAGTGATGGATGAAAGCTAACTCAAAGGAAGCTAATCTACTTGCGAAAAGAAACTGAAAGCCAAAAAGGAACGCAAACCCTAACAAACCCTAATTCTACCAGCTAGTCCTACTGATGCAAAAATGAGAACGAAAACTACTGAAAGAGGTGTCATTGCTTCCATGAAGGTAAAATACATGTGTCTAGACTATCTTTGTCCTAGGAAAGCATCTTTTTGTATTTTTTGATTAAGTGTCGATTTTCACATGCATATGCTTGAACTGTGCTTTACTGTGCAGGGGTGGATCAAGGAAGAGGAATGCTTGGAAATGGTTGGGAGGTTCAGGGAGGGTCTAAGGAGTCCCTGACACTCTTCTAGAGAGTTCCGCACGGTTTGGCTATCAGGAAACCTCCATTGTGAGCTTCTACAGGAAGTCTGCAAGGGTTCTACAGGATGGTTCAGAATTTCTACAAGAAGTTTCAGAATTTCTACAGGATATTTGGAAATCGGTTTTTAGGGGATGGATGAGTGAGGGAAGGTGCATGGATGGATCTGGAGGTAGGATAGGGGTCTAAAAATGGCCTAAGGACTAGTGGGTGGATTGATGAAGAGATGTAGAAGGCTGACTTGGCTTAAAGAAGGCTAAGGCAACGATGAGTAAGGAGGTAAGGGTTCGTGGACAAAAAGGATAGATAGGGAACGAGAAACTTAGCTAAGAGACAGGACAGGTGGCTCAAATGATGCTTTGGGTGGATGAATGAATGAAGAATATGCCTTGCACAGTGTACCTTGATCAAATCAACAAAGGCCTGCAAACGATCAAATTCTAAACTAGTCTAGTCTAACCATCAATCAACATAAATGAGCAGCAACTTTATTTGGGAAGAAAATTTTGTACACCATCTATGCAAAGAAACATTTTCAGATGTCTAAACCCATGACTAATCTCTACTAATAAAACAAGCACACTAAAGATTGCATAAACAAGCAAACTAGTGTTTTTGTGAGGCATCACTGTTTCCTCAATTCTAGCCCCATATCCAATAAGGATGAGGTGAAACCAGGAGTGTGGTTGTCCCTTTTCTTGGAGGTTTTGTTGTTATTATCCTACCAAAACACCTAAACCAATGTCACTCATAAACAGTGATCTATTCCAGCAACATAACGAAATCTACTTAACAGAAATATGTTCAAATGCATAAAGGAAAACAATGATACGTAAAGGAAAAGTAACAATACAGAAAGGAGGTCCTAGGCTCTCAGGTTGGGCCCAACCCTGAGAGCTTTGGCTCCTATAAAAAACTTATATTTGATAGGAAACCAAACTGCTTCTCATTATCCAAAAATAATCATAAAAGTCATGCCAAAAATGGCTACAAAGGAACAAAATAGAGCTGCAGAACTGAGGTGCAAAGTGCACAATAGTTTCAAAAGTATTTTTACGAAGGCTGAGACCTCAACATTTATAGATCACGAGGGACCTAGCTGACCACCTTAATTTGTGGAACTTGGCTATCAAACTGTGAGTTAAATAGTCCCTTTCTAAATGCTGCTTGGCTGCCTTCTAGATTCCGTTTGGTGGTCTCTGGAGCTCGGAGTTGGAGGTGAGGATCCCGAGGAAGGGTCATTGAATGCCATAGGCACCCCCCCTTCAAGTCCTCACCTCAGGCTTGGCTGCCTTATAGCTCATGATTGCTTTGACTTTGCTCCAATGTATGTCAAAAACCTGAAATAGACACGTGTTAACCACCTAGGAAAAGTGACTTCCCTTATTCGTACCAAAGACATAAACATACTAAAAATAATGCATAAACTATAGAAAATGATGGATTTGAACAAGGACTGAACAAGGAAATTTAGGCCAAATGAGCCCAACAAGTTACCAATTTTGGGGCTCATCACCATGAAAAACCCCCTCAAAAGTAGGTAAAGAAACATGTTAAGCAGATATGGAGGAAGAAAACCTATTGCAGTCATTGCGATATAAATGGCCATCAAAGAGCCACTTGTTGGAGGCTCCATCCAGAGAAGCACCTTAAAGACAAAGCATCTGTGCATGAACCAAGTGAAGCGGTTGTTCGAAAAGAAAAACCACCACAAGGAGGTGACCCATTCACATTGATAAGTGAAAGATGGTTTCTAGATATGTTAGTGTTTCATGGTCGTACTTTTGTAAATCATTTGTTGCATTTTAAAATGTAAAAGTGATGATGTATTTTCCATCACTTATTCAGCAACAATGATGTCTGGTCTTATTTTGAGTTGCATGTTGAACTATGAAAGTGATGTTGTGTTTCCATCACTTGTCAAAAAAATAGTGTTTGGCCTTATGTTTGTAAATCATGTGTTGCAGTGATGATGTGTTTTCCATCACTTGTTGAAGCAACAATGATGGCCTTGTGTTCGTCGCTGGGGTAGTGTCCATCTTGATGTAAACATGGCCACCGAGTATGTGTTATAAACTCGTGGCAACTCTAGGATGCTTGGGTCATTAGTTGGTCATGAAATTCAAGCACGTAAATTGAAAAATAATGTACTACAGGTTGCAAATGTGGTAGGTGTCGGCTCATCACTTAAGGCTCCGAAGAACAAAGGTGAAGGAGATGGAAGCGATACCTTTCAGGACGCTTGTGATGCAGTCAAGGTATAGAGAAGTTGTAGATTATTTTTCATGCTTTTGGAGGACCAAAAGCTCCTCAGTGGGGAGGATTGATCCAGGTGGCTCTAGAGACACACACGGGACAAAGAGGGCTTCTGAAATCTCAAAAATCAAAGTGATTAGAATGTTTTGAACTAGGACCAAAGCGTAGATCTCGTCATCCTAATCATGGTTGTGTGAACGGTTCGTCAATCCGAGCTTGTATGAGGGAGAATAAGCCAGTCAAAGTTCTGGTTAAAGTTGGATTGTGGGCCAGGTTTAAGTATCCTACAATTTGACTGACCCCGAGGCATGAAACCTAGATCCAGAAGTGGGAGAAATTATTGCCTCCTTAATTTGTCTAATAACCCTTATGTTAGACAAAATTTTAAAAACGCCCTCTTTTTAAAAAATAAAAATTAAAAAAATATAATGTGGTGGCGGGCCACCACCCCCAATACCATATAACACAACAAAATATTAATATTGGGAAGGATCGACGGCCATGACCCTGCTGGTCCAATCGCACCCACCAAAACTGTCATATGTTTAATGTGTAAATGGGGTGGGCACATGCCACCTCTGGTGGACCTGGTCCACACCCCCACCAATTAAATGATGATAATGGCACGAGTAAAGGTGTCAGCGGGGGTCGAACCTGCCCAACTCACGTGGTCGACTCCTAAACGGGTGGCCCCATGTAGTACGACAAACCAAAAAAAGTACCACCATATACATACGCGTCAACAAAACCATAGTCAACAACCCATTTAATGCACCATTGAAATGTGCACCATTGAATTCAGTGTTACGAGAGTGATGGGGGCAGGCCGCCCAATGCGGAATGAATCTCAAGTAATCACTCTTAAATTATCAACTAAGGGAATCATAGACTTGTGAATCATTATGTAATGTTTATGTAATCACCAAGTGTACAAATGAGATACTAAATAAATTTTGTATTATTTTCTTTATGACGAATGAAACTATATGATTAATATCCAACTATCTATATTAAAGAACCATAACTCTATAGCATGAGTCTTTTAGAAATGAAATGTTGTAGGGTTTACTTGTTGATGCCACACAACTACTTATTTCCTTCAAAATTAAGTGTCATTGCTGAAAGTAAAGTAGAATATAAATTCTTAATACTACACAAAGGAAATGGAAATCGAAAGGTAAATTCAAATGTTAGAAGATAAACTTATTATGTAGTGTGTTGAATCACACAACAAATCCCTACAACCCATAGGTTTATGGAACATTGGTGAAGCGATGAATCATATTAACAAAGATAGCATAAATGTTATAGTTATAGAAACATTCAAACCATTCTTTATGTGCAATGCACAACAAATGTAAAGATTCATTGCTAGAAACTTCTCTAAGTGGGTTGTGCTTGAAGAGGATAAGTAAATCTCTTCTTCATGAATTTTTAACATAGAAGAACGACAAAATTTTTGTTTCATAAAGAATATTCAAAATTACAAACTCTAGTGTGTATCTTTTTCAAGCCTAGCTATAAGAAAACTCAAACCCATCATTGTATACCCTAGTAGAGCTGCATATGAGTATATTTATATGAATATTACCTAAGGTCCATGCTAAAGAAAACTGATCTATGAACTAATAGCCTTATCCCCCAAATTACCAATTCCTACTTCATTAGTTAAGGCAATATGTTTAGAAATGGGATACTGGGGTGCATGCTTTGTTTTTTACAAGGGAACACATGCCTACTTGGAGGATCTATGCCATGTTTCTTTCTATTGATCTATTAATAATAAATGGATTTTATGGAATGGATGGTCATCTCCCTCCTCAACCTAGGTTGAGAGGCTTGCTAGATAACTCATGGTTCTACTCTCTTCATTAGTCTATTACTGCCAATGGAACATCCCGTTGTGATTTTTATAACAACAACTCCCTTTATTGCATGTATTAATAAAATAATGGGAACCCCTTTAACTTTTTAGCATATTGTCCAAATTTATTTTTATAGTTTTTTATTTTCTTGCAATGGTATTACCTTAACCTTATATTGTTGTCCTAAAAAAAAATAAAGGCAGAACCGATACCTCACTACCCCACTACCTTGCATGTTTTTAATTTCATCAATTTTTAAAACTCCAGTATCCAAGTGTGTTGGTATGATGGAGATTCGCACCTTTATTTACAGATTTTTACACAACAATAAATGTAGTACCTAAGAATTCTATAAATTTTCATTTCATTAAATCATGATACCCTAACATTTTGGTATGACAAATTGACATGCCACCTCAAAATCTATCGCACAATCGTTAGCTGACATGTGGTAGTTGCTTACATGTCCATTGAAAAATGGAACTTGATTTTCTATCTTTAATGGTCCAAAAATGACCTATCCAAATGAAAAGTCCTCTTTCTACAACCTCCATGTCATCGCTTCTAACACCATGTTTCCATCATTCTTAGAAAATATCCACTATGCATTCTTCTAGTTAGTGTTCACTAGAAGACCTGAATATGAGTAAAATCTCGAACTTTCTTTAAAAAAAACCTGGTATCCCAATGCCCAATATCAATAATAATGATTAATTAATGTATTAATTTGAGATATCATTGCAATTAATACAAAATAGGTTTACTCATTTTCTAGATAAATAAATGGTTTGGGTTTGAAAAATAACATAAAGTTAATGTAACTGTTATCAAGTTGTTTCAAATTTTGAATAAAATTTCCAATTCTCCTATTTCCTAGCCACATGGTACATAAATGTCGTTAATGACACTTATTGAACTCAATAATTGTTAAAATGACTACTCTGCATTCATTGATTATTTTGCATTCTTGTAAGAGTTTTACTGTTGAAGTTAATGTTTTCCAAAATAATCCTTGTAATTGACTGCCTAGTTTCAATTCTAACAAAAGTAAGTTTAAACTAATTCATTAGGATAAATTGATTATTGTCATGCAAAAAGTGTCGTTATATGTTTTTTTGAATAATTTTACAAGATTGGAAAATCCTTCGAAGTGAGAAGCAAAGTAGCAAAAAACCAATGATCCTCTTGAGGATGACAAAAATAACGCTAACTCAATGCTCTTTTTAGACACCACATACAGAATTAGCATCAAATGCAAAAGCTATAGTGAAAATTTTGAATTGTTAGAAATAGTGGATTTCTTAGAAGAAGAGAAACAAGTTGTTTACAATTTTGTAGATGTTGAACACTCATCCCTTCACAAGATTGTAGCCAATCCAAGTCTCATTAAATATTCATATGTGGTATGTTAGACAATCTCTCATGTTAATTTATAAGCATAAAATAATAGGATATTTCAAACCTAAAGATATTGAAAACATATATAGGTTACCCAAGGTTGAAACTAGATTTGATGACTAGTTCCTTAGTGAATTCATAGATAAGGAACTCACAACACTGTAAATAAAAATGGCATAACTAATCAGGGATTGGTGGTATGATGATGTTGAGTTTGATTTGAAATGAAAAGGGTTATACCCCATTGACCACATAAAAGTATCCCCAACAACAATTGCTACAATGTCGTGAAGACTTTATGGAGAACCTGATGCACTACAATTCAAACTAGAATGGGTTTCTTTGTTAAATCAAGTATTTGATAAAGGGAATATTTTCTATTGGGTAGTAATTTTATAAAATAATTTGTAGAAACATGTTGAAAAGATGTCATCACCTCCTCCTGGTTTTATTCCATAAATTTTCATGTACACACACACACACACACACACACACACACACACACATATCTGTGTGTGTGTGTGTGTGTGTTTGTTGTTGTAAACACTAAGATGTCAAAGAAAAGGAGTGATTTTAAGAGATTTGTAATAATTTCAGGATAACATTACATGAACTTTTTTAAAACCATCCACCTCCTAAATTTAGAAGACACCATAGACGGTATTTTAGATAGAATATTAGTTTGTTGATGAAACTTTCTCTTATAGTAGGATTTATGGATGTGAGGGCCCTCCTTATGCACTACCATGTTATGTCCCAAATAGACCAGTCTTTAGATAAATATTTTTTTTTTAATAATATGTCTAGAGGAATCGACAACTAGGTCGGTCTAGTACTAATGTGACACAAAGGTTATGCCGACCATTGTCACCATAACCCATATGCGAACAATACCACATAACACATGGCCATGGGTAAGTAATTAGGGATTTGAATATAGGACCTTTGTACTCACGTTTACTTTACATTTTTGGTTTGCTAAGTGAACTCCCCGATAGGGGGGGTTGGAGGTGGGGGGCGGGGTACTTAGAGAAATGGCTTATCAAACAATTAGAAAAGGCATTGTATGACCATTAATGGCTAGTTAAAAGAGGGTTTGGCCTTCATTTCCATTCAAGTTAGGAATATATCCCTTATCAAATGTTAAGCATGCAAATATTGAAGTGAGGAGTCTTGAAACTAAAAACAATTCCTATATAGATTTCAAAAGAAATGACCCTAAGGATATTATGCAAAATCATTGTAAGACTTTAAAATGTTAAAGGCATATACTCATGAAGATTTCCCTTTTTATAAGGTATTTAAAACAACTCAATTGTATTAAGTGTTTATCAAAATAATTGAAGAATTTGTAGAGAATCCTAATAGAATAGCGTTTTTATCTTTTCAACATCGTAGGAAAATGTCGTTGGGAAGTACATTTCAAACTAATAGTCAATCTCAACAATGGAAAATACAGGGTGAAAAGTCATAGGTTGAAAAGCAATAGATTGAAAAGTTATAGTATTAACAATCACAACAACAATAGTTGGTAAAAGAACAAAAATAGGAGGAACAAATTAAACAAGATAAAATCATTTGCACGGATTTATAGACAACAAAAAAAGATGAGACTGGTTGCTGCAAAATCTATCAGGACTTGTATAGGGGTACCTTACAAGGAAAACAATAGACTAAGTGACAAAAATAGTGTGATGGTCCAATTTAACCACACTCGAAACCCTCTTCTCTCTATGGATTTTCAGTAATGGGAGGAGTCCCGATTATATATATATATATATATATATATATATATATATATATATATCACCTAATAGGTATTATGAGATTGAAGGTACAAGGTGACATGAAAATTCTTCCAAGGGAAAGACACTATTTCCAACTATGAAAAGGAGGCAATTCACGTTCCTTGCAAAGGCAAAATATGGGAAACACAAAACCTAGGGTTTTTTTGATAGGTTGAGAGTTGAGATGGCCAAATGTTAATATGTCAAGAAAGGGTTTTCCCACAATGTGTTTCAACAAGGTTATGGCACATGGAACCCTCAAGAAGCTCACAAATTGAAGTTATAACCAAACTAGGGTTTACCTTAGGGAAAACAACTAGGGAGAGATAACAATGGATAAAATTGGAATTATTTCCCACCAAAGGAATATATTTTGGCATAATCTCTACAACCCTCGATGTCTAGACTTTCCAATTCCCAAAATTCCTCCTCCTAGTGAATTTTCTCTAAGCCACAGTTAAGACGCTTGGCCTCAAGAGGGTCAAATTAGGTAAGAGAGAGGAAGGGAAAATTTATGGATAAAAATCAACTTGATCATCAAAAAACGATGGCCAATGACTAATCCTTGGGTTGATGGAGTCTATGTATTCTTTAGGTGGGATAAAAATTGCAAAGGAGTAAGGATATTTTGATGCCCTAACATCAAAACCCTAACTTTTAAGCTTATGAGGGACCCAAATTCACTTGGGAGAGCTAAGGTAAGATTACCAAGGGAATTTTCATTCACATACCATGCAATGAGTAATGCATGCAATAATATGACCTAGCTTCCATAAAATTGATATTCAAAAAATTAGAGCATGATACTTAACCTAGATCATCAATTTATTCGATACATTAGACATGAAATCAAAAATTTTCAATAAAAAGTACATGCAAGACAATATTCATGTACAATACGATCCAAGGAAACTTCTACAAATAAAAGAATATATCTACAAGAGAAAATTTTCTCCATAGATCACATCTCTATGATAGGAAAAAGAGGTTGAAATTCTCAGTAAAGAGGCGGAATTCATAAATGATGATGATGGTGAAGGAAATAGTCCTCTCCTCTATTTATATGAGAAGGAAAAGTATCTAATTAGCCTCAAATCCCCTAAAATATAAGTGTCATTACAATATCACCTTGATTTACAAGCCAACACAATTAGCTTAGACATAAAAATCAAGTGAAATCCCACATTTGTGAGTCATAACCCTCATACGTTTGACATCGTCATTGAAATAAGCTCCAAGTGGTAAGTGTTGAGGCTTTTGAGTGCCAAGTGTGGTTTAGAAGCCTTCGAAAATCATAATTTGAGGGTTGGCTCTAAAATCTATGTCAAAATGCCTCTATGGTCCCAAAAATCCACTTGGGGTGCTAGAAAGTGGTCTCCTAGCTCTCAAATAGCTCAAAATACCCATCTCTGGTGCTACTAGCCCTCCCATGTCTTACAAGGTGAGATTGTCCTCGTATGGGCCCTAAATCAACTAATTCCATTCAAAAGGTGCTAAGGACAACCTGGGGGCATGTTAGTCTAGTTGTATCATCTTGAAGAAGCATCAAATGTAGTGCAAAGTGGTAGAATGTCTTGGGTGAAAGAGGTTCCCAGGGCTACTTGTGTTGTGTTGCTACTGCTCAGAGACCCAAGGTTCTAAACAGTTCACCTATGGGTGCTAATATGATTCTCAAATGCCTTGGGTACTTGTGGGTAGGTAAGGTACCCATTGGTTGGGCTATTGAACCACCTAAAAATCACAACATAAAGTCGAGTGAAAGTAACCAATTGTTAGGTATACTAATGATTATTGCAACTAAGTGAACCAATATTGAAAGTAATGGGCTATTTAACACTTCAAATAAGGCTTCCGTTCCAAAATTAAGGCCTTGAACTCGTTATGTTGTTTCCTCCCTAGGTAGCAGTGCATAAAGGACAACCCTATTAGGTGTTTCCAATCCCTAAGGGGTAGTAACCTTTCCCTAGTCCATTGTTTAATTGATAAACATCAGCGAATATTAATGATGAAACTGAGAGGAGAAGACTTCATGGCCAAATGACATGGTCAAGGGGACCAACATGATGGGGATCCACATCCTTAGTGTATATATGTGAGGAGGGAGAAATCGTGGATGAATGAATTTCCAACTCAACCTTTATTTTCCCACCCATCTTGTGCACCTTTTACTTTTGCTTGATTTTTATTTGTATTATTAATGCTCATAGCTCAAAGGGTTGGAGATTACTTTGTACGATGTATAGAAATTGTAACCCATTAATTATGAGGCAACCCATCAGGCTTGAGACATGCAAGGGTTCCTTTTATGATGTAAAAGAGAAACATGTGCTCAAGAACCAGGTGATGGCAATTAAGAGTGAGGTAGAGCTCATGCTAGCCTTTTTCCCACATGCTAATTTATATGTCCTGACCATCTTTTGAATTTTGGTTATTTCTTTAATTTTTCTTGCGGCCATTATATGCTCTTTCTTGTTCTTCTAGCTACATCACCCTCCGAGGGAAAAGTTCTGAGCCCCACTCAGGTATGAGGATGGATGGTTGCCAAGTTCCAGAGAATCAATGGTCAATTAAACCCGAAACAATGGATGTCAAATTAGGGCTTGTAATGTATGAGGAAAATCGATAAGTATGGAATGGGGATAGATGGGACTATGCTATCTTAATCAAGGTTTCAAAAGTAATGCCCCTCCCATACCCATTAGGCCATTAGAGGATGTCCCACTGGATTAGGGTTGAAGATTAACCACCCATTTAAGATGAGGGAACAAGATCATGGTCAAAATCCATGTTCCTTCTTAGTCACTCCATAACCAATGTAAAATTCCAAAATACAAACGAGTATAAGCACCTGATTGCAAAATGAATAAAGTACCTTTTGATCAGAAGCCCACCTTTTTCCATGTGCTCCTTCTAGATGGTGAGAAGCATATAACTGGTGTAGTTGGAAGAGATATAATGACACATCATCATTGGCCAATGGTGGTTGTTAGGGGCTATTGGTTGGATGACTAGATATAAAGAATGGGATTTTTTTTTTCCTATAGGGTTACCCATTTTGGTGGGTAACAAGACCCAAATATACCAATCTGAGGAAAATATATGTGGCATTGCAACTACTGCTATTAGTAAAACCCCTTTGTCAATCTATCTAGGTATTTATTCCCTTGGAATAAGTTATGTAGATTTTATTGAGCCAATAGAGGAAAGAACAATTCCTTTAAGTGAATATTTTGTTAGCACTTCGAGGAATGCTATAATTTAAGGAGAGCCCACTAACATAAATATGGAACAAATAGAAGAACCTCCTCCAAAACAAGTAACTATATGAGATGCATATAAGTTGAATCTAGAATAATTTGAAAATGAGGTGGGAGATTCAATTGGAGAATATACTCATGCAAGTAAATGGCATATCAACAATATCAAGGATACCATCAAACAACAACAAGAAAACATTAAAAGAGGCTGAAGAAGAAAAAATCTCTTAGTGAGATGGAATATCAACAACAAGTAAATCTTATTAAATATGAATAATAAGGTCAACTTGATGATCTTGAAAAACACTTGGAATAGGAAAAAAAAATCAATTAAATTATGCCTCTATTTGATATTTTTCTTGTTCACCCATTAGAGAAAATTCAGTTGTTTCATTATCACTTTCATCTTTTCAAAATGGATAGATAGCAGGAACATCAGAGGATAACAAATTCATACCTGATAGTTCATCTTCATTCTGAAATGATTCTGAATCTGAAGAGCTTCTTATACATAATCCCCAATCGATTCTCCCATTGTCATAGTTCTTCTATGATGTCTTCTTCTTCTTCGGTGCTTTCTTCTTAAGCTTCTTTCCCATTGTTCCACAGATCTCCTTCAAGCGATCAAGCTTCTACCAAAGGACCTGCTCTGATACCAATTGTTGGAAATAATACTGAGAGGGGGGTGGGTGAATCAATATTATCAAATCAGTAAAACTTTTTCATTTCCATACTTAGATACATATACGCTACTTCAGTTAAGTGAACCCGCGTGTATACGCGACTGTGTCTATAATGCAACTAGCGTATATCCAGAATAATTATAGATTCTAGATAATCCATTATATGTTAATCTTTAGATAATGCATCAGAACTTCATTGACCATATGAACAGTAGATAGAAGCAGAAAAACAGAACAGATCATCAACACAAGAAGCACACATGAACACCATATATAAGGTGGAAACCCAATGTGGGTGAAAACCACCTGCTGCAAGTCGTCTCAATCTTCTTTAATAAGAAATTCTTTTTACAATAGTTTTGTACTGGTGCAGGCTTATACCAGTACACAGAATTCTACCTGCAGAAGGCTACAACCTTCTCTCGTTCTCACGACTCTCCTGGAAGGGAGCTACAACCCCCTTTGCTCTTGTACTAGCCGATCCATTTACTACTACGCAGGTTGCTACCTGCTGAAATGCTCCAACCTTTACTTGTTTTCCAGCTGCTACTAGAAGGGAGCTACCACCCCCTTGGCTCTTGTACTAGCTGATGTACTAGTATGTAGGTGTCGACCTACCGAAGGCTACAACCTTCTCTTTCTTCCTCCAGGTACCACGTTTCATCAATTTTCAGATTGGATACACTGAAGCACAACTCTATAATATGAAGGCCACGTTTCATCCAAATTTCATACTGGACCCATCAATATCATTGAAGCACACAATCAATCAGTACTTGCATTATCAATCTTTGAATCACCCAATACTGAATCACTGAAACCCTGTCAACAAAAAGCAGTAACCAGAACACAGAGCAGAACCTTGAACTCTGCAACACTATTCAGAACCAACTGTATCATCAAAAATCATTCATTAAAGTGCATACGCTACTTGGAAGTGCCGAACCAGCGTCTATACGCAAATTCACCAAGGCGAACTAGTGTATATGACATTAATTACTTATTTATAACTTTGCTGCACTTCCTGACTTCAAACATACTCAGATCATTACATATACAAAGATAATATGTATGTTAGCACCCAGATCCTGTTCATCCGATCACATAAAGATAAGTCAATCTAATCGTGATTCATTATCGATCTCATCCATCAAAACTGAAGCTAAACATACTCTATCAATCTGAATATGCAGAATACTGATACGAGTAAATAGTCATTAGAACTCATCAACAACCAGAATCACCTATAACTTCAAACATCATAGCTCAAATGGTATACGCTACTTGAACAACCCAAACATGCATACATACGCGCTTTTACCAAAGCCAACCTGCGTATAGATCTATAAATATTCAATCATGACTTGCAGCGATTTCAAACTTAAGTTATACCCAGTTCAGAACATTACATGCGTCAGTATATAGATCTAGAACAAGCATAATCAACCATATAGAGATAGTTCATTTCAAACCATTTGATCCCGATCTATCCTTAGATCTTGTTTTCCATCAACCGGTAAGATCCCTCCTTAGCTTAGATCAAGCAATGCATCATAACCCATATCCTGCATATTGGATCTCATGCTATATCAGATATTCAAGTATTTTTCCATGCCCTTGCCTAATGATATTCTTCTCCTTTTATAGTCTTGCCTTTCACAATACCACGGTCCAAAACCATAACAATTCGATACCATGAACCCAATACCTGGGATCAACACTTATGACGAGATACCATGGTCCAAAATCATAGGTTCAAATACCAAGGACTAACTGTCATGGACCAAAAGTAAGTTCTCCAACCTATACACACTTTTCCTTGCATGAAAGTGCGTGTATACGCATATGCGCCTTGGGAACGTCCAACCTGCGTGTATACGCAGCTTCGTCAAAGTGAACATGCGTATATATATTTTCTCTTCATTCTTGTAGTCTGATCATCAAATCCTTGCTGTTGATCTGCTGCACTATGATCTATCATCTGTGTGATTTGCCATCAAGGACAACACTTGTCTCATAATGCCAACAAGGCTCACATACTAGTGAGGATTTCCATACCAAACAAGTATAGGTCTAATTGGGACCTTGATCAGATGATTTCTCCACATTGTCTGTTAAGAATCTTTCCAAGCATTAACAATTTTTGGCAATAGAAGGATGGTTCGAGATAAGGAATGGCACATAAAGCAAAACACGACTCTAAGTCACATTCAAAAAGATATACACAACCCTCAATACAATCCTTATATTGAGTCTCTAGTGAAATTACTCAACAACTTCAATCAACAAAAGATATACCTTCCCAATATATACATCTGGGACTTTTAATAAGAGCTCAAGTAAAGTAACTCGGTCAACAACCAGTTGATTACACTATACTGGCTAAAGTTAAAAAAGCTCAAGCTGAGGATTCCTACAGTATCAAATCCTCCTTGTAGCCCTCCATATCAACCTTTCTCATTTGGTTCTAGCTCATCTTCAGTAGAAGGACATATTAAGAAATCTACAACTACAATTATGGCAAGAGTTCAACAGCCAATAATATACAACATGAATATGTTGTATGCCACCTTTTCGTTACGCTTTTGAAGGAAGAACATCCATTTGGTATTTTGCATTATCTGAAGGATCAATAACTAATAGGTATGATTTCGAAGATAAATTTATGAAAAAATTGGTGATGATAAAGCACCAACAACTTTAGTCCTTGAATTGTCTAGAATTAAAATGAATTCAAAGGAAAAAATTAAAGATTCATGACCCTGTTGAATAAAATCCCTATAGGTTCTAGGCCTACAACCAATGTTATCATTTAATTCTATACGATTTCTCTACCTTCCTCAATGGTTATTTTTCATCATGAGATAAGGTAAAACCACATTGAATGACACTATGCAGGAAACTCTTGATGTAGAGAAAGAAATGATGAGTATTTATAGGAAAACTCCAGTTGAATATAAGAAATCCTTTTCACCTATTAGGAAAATAAATACAACTAAACAAACATATGAAAAGAAAGGTAAATAAGTTTTAGACATGGAGAGTTTACATAAATTGGTTAAAAATATTGCAAATTATATCATTGATATCAAGAAGAATGTAGCGAAATAATATACTTTGAAGAGATCATCATGGAGACTTTTCATTAAAAAAAACACTCTAGCTCCTAGTAATCAAGTATTCTCTGCTGAAAATTATAATGAAGAAAAACAACATCAATAAGAAAATTATGATGATGAGAGAAATCAACATATTCCTGAAGTAAATATCACTTAGGATAATGTAGAAGGTATAATAGACGATGACGAGGACCAACATCCTTAGGAAGTTATTGTTGTACAAATAAGAAGTAAAGGTCCTCCATCTAATATTCAAAAACCATCTTCTTCCTCTCTACCAAATAATTATCAACCTTTAGACAAGACAATTACTACGACTATGGTGATATCTTATCAACTTAAATAAGATATAATTGAAGACATGAAGAGAATTTGGGAAAACATTTCCTTTTATGAGTTATAGAAGTTAAAACAACAACAAAAAATAAATTACTTAAAGCTTTGGAGAATATTTTTTTTTAAACTAAAGCAACCTCGGGTGCAAGTAAAGATAAAGTCAAGTCTGTCCAAAATCCTTATTCAATTCAAGATAAGTAGAATAGTGAAAATGTTATAATACTAGGAGATAAATCTAATTCTCACACACCACATTTTCTTGAACTTTTGAAATCTTTAACTGAAAGCTTCATAACATTTTAGTGGATTTTGTGCTTCATCAAATATAATGGCCTATTCTATGTGTAAAAAAAATGGTAAACCACATAAATACACTACACAAATAGTATAAACAATGTTACCAGCTTAACGAGAATTGTAACCTCAAACTATAACTCTAGCCCAAAAAACCCCTATTTTTGTGCAAAAAACATTAAAATACACTTTGAAATAAAAAAATGATGATGCTGCATCACCCTTTTTTTTTAAATGTTAAAATTCCAACATTTTTCATCCATGGCATTAAAAAACAAAATCATGATCATGGAAAACCTTAAAATTCAAACAATTTTCAACCATAGCGTTAAAGGTCAAATATCATAACTCTAAAACACCTTAAAATTCTGACATTTTTCAACCATGGAATTAAAACCAAATATCACAAGTATAAAAACCTTAGAATTTCATCAACTTTCAGCCACGACATTATAATCCAAATATCATGACTAAAAAAACATTAAAAATCGACGCCTAAATCAAAGATTCATTTTACCAAGAGTTTAGGTCAAATATCATAACTCTAAAACACCTTAAAATTCAGGCATTTTTCAACCATGGAATTAAAACCAAATATCACAAGTATAAAAAACCTTAGAATTTCATCAACTTTTAGCCACGACATTATAATCCAAATATCATGACTAAAATAACATTAAAAAAAACACCTAAACCAAAGATTCATTTTACAATTTTTATTTTTTATTTTTTATTTTGTCTTCTAATGGCTAAAAGTATAGCTCTTTTGAGCTCTTATCCTAAGACAACTTGATCCATTTTCAATGTGGCAATAAAATTGCAATATTTTTTTAACGATGGCTTCTAAAATCATCATTAGTTTACACAAAATCATAAAAAACACACTAAAAAGACAAAAATGTGGATGTAACACAATTTTTTATTTTATTTTTTAATTAAAAAAATAATTAAAAAAGAAAAGAAAAGGAAAAAACCATTTGTTTGTATGCAAGTCTACTCATCTATTAAGAATGCACAAGAAAGATTACAAAGAGGCATACAAATCCAATATCAATGTCCAACAACACAGGGAATGAGCATAGCTTGAATGTATGCGATAAAGAATAACAAGGGAGACAAGGGGAAACAAAAGAGATAATAACAAAAGAGTCACCCAACTTGGGGACTTCCCTTAGAGTGACTTTTATTTCATTTATTTTTAGAAAACTTGATTTAACCTACTGGAGGTGGGTCACCCAAATTTACTTGCAAATTATCATTGAGGGCCGAAGGAGAGTCCTTATTAGAATAAGAAGATGTCGATTCATGCACTTGCTTCAAAGCACCCAAAGAAACATCTTTATTCACCAATTGCATATTTGCTAGGGGAACTAGGTTCACTGTTGAATCCTCATGAGTCTGATGAGGAGCGGAAGTCTGAGCCTGATCCCCTAAAATCATATCATCATTAGATCCCTCATCCTCTTGGTAAGAAGTATAAGAAGTGTCACCCTCTATAGGGGGCAAGTCATAAGGCTTCCAACACTTCGATTTATAAGTTCTATTGTGTTGTTTCTTGTTAGAATTTAATAGAGTGAAAGAATTCCACAAATGGCCTGTTTAAAGACAAGAGTGGAAATGAAAAGTAATATCATCATGATCCATATATTTGATCCTATTATAATCACCAATTTTTAAATTGATTTTATCTAGAAACCCTTTGTTGATGTCAATTTCCACATAAATGTTGCAATAGATGTAAAGGTCGATCTACTCACGAGAGAGATTTGTGGCCAGAAAAGGTCCCATGGAGTCTCCTACGCACTGAAAAACTGAAAGTGCCAAAGGTGAGCAAATAGATTAGGAAGCCGAACCCAAATTTGAAGCTTTGTAATGATTGTTGTATAAGGGTCAAAATTTGAAAAAGGGGTTATGAACCTACGAGCTTTACCCTATAACCGAGGTCCACTAGTTATGGTTTTTTGATAATCTTCTGATTAAGTGGAAATCACTATGAAGAAACCTTTTAAGCAAAAAATAACCTTGCATTTCTTGGTCTAGGATGAATGGATCCACTTATAAAAATCAGATGAGTGTAGCCATAAGCCATTGAAGTGACAGATGAGGCTTGACTCAACATAGAGTTGATGGATGCCCTCTAGTTTGGGGTGTGGTATTTCATCCAAGAGAAATTCTTTAAATTTGTCGACTTGAAATGATTTAGGAGTCACCTAAGGTTGAGTGACTTATTGGGGGAATTGGTTGTAGACAACATCTTTGTAAGAGAAAGCTTGAGAAGAATAAGGCTTACCCACTACTCCCCCACGCAAGTAAGGGACCATAATACAATAACATCTTTATAGATATTGTAAATTGAAAGAAGGGAATAATCATCCATATGCTTACCCATGATTTGATCTCCAAAGAAAGCTTGAGATCTTTCACTAAATCCATATATTTGAACCACAGAAGCACAATGTGCTTGTATAGTAGCTTGATGAATATCTAGAAAGAGATACGGGGAGCTTGGGGTCGAAGGAACATTCCTCTGAGAGAGCAAGGTGGTGGGCTAGCAAGACCATTGCCGACGTTGAAGATCATATTTCTAGAAACAAGATAATCTAGATCGCTTGGTATCTAGTGCACTGGATCATTAACACATAAAGGAAGATGTAGAGGAGATGAAACCTACAGAGCTTGGCTTGCATCGAGAGCTAATGCAACCAAAGTATAAGTGGCGACACTTAGTAGAGTTTGAGTCACCATCCTTGCATGAGTCTTCAACTATTAAAAAAAGCAATAAAAATTGATTAAAAACAAAAAATTAAAGAATTAAAGAATTAAAAAAATGCAATGAATTTACAAAAATGTTATATATATAAAATATATTAAAAAATTATCCACGAGGTTTTGATAAAGGGGAATTGGGTGCTCTATTAAGGGTACTCTTGATGTGAAGTCACCGATTCAATTCCTCCCGATTGGGGTGATATTGGACATAAGAAAATGTAATTCCCACCAAGATTACAAATAACTAATATATATATATATAATATAATATATATATATATATACAATACACATACACATAGACATATACATATACATAATACATCATACATTATACATATACATATACATATACAATACTATATATATATATATATATATATACCATTTAAAAGAATGAAAAAATATAATTAAAAATATAAAAATAATGAATAAGAAGAATTGAAAAAAAAATATTACTGAAAAAAAATAAAAAAAACCATAATATTGAAAAAAAACAAAAAAAAATTGAAACTCCACCAAATCGTTATATGTTGTTGGGTGGGGTCTATGGTGTGAAAGAGGGTTGATGCTCAACATTTCCCTCTCCACACACTGCAAGTGTTACAGCTGCCTAGCCATCTGCGTGGGCAGAGGGGTGATGATCGACATCGCCCTTCCCCATACCATATATTAAACCACACTTGTTTGGCAAGGTTTTTGAAATGTTATTTATTTATTTTTTCTTCTTTTTATTTTTTATTTTTTTGTTTTTTTTTTTATTGTTTTTTTATTTTCTTTTTGTTTTCATGAAATGTTTTTTTTTTAATTGTTTTTAAATTAAAAGTTATTTATATATATATTTTTAAAGAAACTATTATGGGTTTTATATGAATGTAGTCTATTTTGAAGGCCAAAACCATTTACATATGGAACACTATCTTCTTCGGATTCAAGATAATCCCATAACGGTTGTTTGTTATGCTCCTCTATCTACATGCAACATTTCTAAACAAACTATCCTTATATGTTCTCCAAAATGCTACTAGCACTATTATGATTTTACAAAACATATATTATAACAACAAAAATACTACTCATCAAGGTTCAACCCTAGTTCAGGGGTGCCTTCAGTTCCATGATTTACAAATCTTGGCAGTTAGGAAGAGGACTCTTCTCTCGTTACCACTATCTGCAAGTCTAGATTCGACTCTTGTTGTGCCCCAAAGTCTTCGACTTCTTCATTACTCTCCCCAACAGATTCTGATTCGGAGAGAAGTGAAAAATTTCCCATCTTGGCATTCAATAAGTTGGTCAGCTAATCTGAAATGTTGCGCAAACTTGTTAATGCTATGCAAGCTCCTTCATCAGTAATTTAAATTGTGTTTAGGATCGTCTCAAATTAACCAAAATGTGAGGATTTATGTGTCAAGTATTGAGTGTATTTTATGAGCAATTTATGAGGTTAATTAGTTGTTTAAAACATATATACAACAAGTAAAATGCAGAGAAATAAAACACAACAAACTCATAACAAAAAGTTGATAAAGGAGTTCACCCCTCCTGGGCTACATCTCCTTGGACCTGCTTCAATGGCTAGGCCCTATTTGGATTAATGGTAAATTATCTGATTACATGCATATACAGTACTCTAATGGATTTGAATCCTACTCCATTGGATTCATAAGACCCAAAAACCCAAAAAATGACTCTCCAAGCTCTACAATTGGACTTCAGCCGATCTAGGCTTGACCTCCTCTCTTGGTGGCCCTAGGTTTCCTTAAACTTAAACGTTGAAAAATCACATAAATAAGTTCCTTTATGCCTCTAAAACCTATTCCATTGTGTTTAGATCATCCAAATCATTTAGTAATGACTATTTCTGAGCCAAAATTGGTCGAATTTAGCTAAAGTTATGGCCTCTTCAGTTTTCCCTTGGTAAACTCCATCAAAACTACCTTTGACCAATAACATGTTGACAAGTGTCAAAATACAATTGAGCCATATGTTATAATATTCTAGGAATATTCCTTACAATATTCTTTTTTCTGACTGGCATGTATGGATGCCTAGTCAACATCCTAGTCAACCCTGTACCCAAAATTTCCTTGTTTGACCAAATGATAGAACACGATATCTTTCTCATACGAGCTCCGTTTTGAGTGAAACAAGTTGTGTTGGTATAATATCAATGTGACGGACATGGTCGTTTAGGTTTTGATCGATTTTGAGAACTTTTATTTTTGAGCAAATTTTTTCCCCTAATCTAGATTCCGATCAATCCTTCCCACTGACAGGATTTTGGATCCACAAAAACTGGTTATCTGATGAGAGATGAATGCTCTTCTCCTTCCCAATTTCTATCAATTGATTCTACTTGGAAAAATCTCCATGACGACCACTTGGGTTCACTAACGTGCCTTGCCTTGCAAATGGCTTGGCACTTCAACCAATGTTCTCCTTTTGCTGCTGACCCAATCCAACACTTGCTGGTTGCTTGTTGATTAAACACCCTGTTGTACCAATGCGATACCTCGGTGGTTGGAAAGCTGATTGATGGCCTTCCCACTGAGAATCATGTTCCTCCTTTCCAACATGCATTCGATGCAAGCTTCTCCATGGAAACCACTTTTCCAAGTTAAACCCATCTGAGTGAATTACAAAAATTAGTTCCAATATTAGTAATAAAAAGAAAAGAAATGACTATTCTTTTACCTCCACAGTTCCAAATTCCACATCTGGAAGAATGCATTTGCCATCTCTTTCACTTCTTGGCGTCAACACATCAAATCACATTGTAGACCATTTGATGTTTTACAAGGGCTGCAATTTTTTTTGGCATTTTTGTCCACTTTCACTTCTTGATTCCATCATCCTCTAGTATTAACATGTTGCTCATGTCATGATTTGAGAATGAAGGTTAATCATGAGTCTCTTTCTCAAGTGTGGACCTTCCAAAATCCTGCGACATCTTGTCACATGAAACACCATTAACCTTGAAAAACACTCATGCAAGAATATAACTTGACGACCTCTTCCTTTTGCTTCTTCAAAGCAAAACATGTCACGTCATGTGAACATCGCCATGTACTCTTACATCTTGGTGTACAAACCATCGATTAAACATAAGTCGACAAAACATGCTTATTCAAACAACTAACTTTCAAGTCAAGAAAAAGCATGTACAACAACTTGACGATTTACAACAAGAATTCCACATTCTCACGAAACAATTCATCACATCTCCCCTTCATCTTTGGAGACAAAATCAACTCTTCCAAGTCAATATAACATACATATAACAGTCAATCGACCACACAAGCCAAAACTCATGCATGTGCAAATGATCAACATTCTCAAGTTGAAAACATACATGTTAACAAAGAAATCAACCAACACAAGTCAATCATTCATTCATGTTTGAGCACAATGAAACTATTAAAAATTCCACTGTTCACACACACAAACTCTTATGCATGTATAACAATTCTCAACACTCTCACAAGTACAATCATAAGTACAAGAGTCCCATCGGTGTGTATGAGTACTTAAAGAGTTGAAATGACCAAATTTGCTGCAATAAAGTGAGTCCACATACTCCACTTTCAAACACCTTCCTTGCGTAAACATGCAAGTTCAAGAATGCAACATGCATGCAAATTTGTAGTTGAAAATTTCCATCTTTGCTACATTTAAGTGAGTCAACATAACTCTACTTTTCCAACATCTTGCTTCATGTAATATGCATCATACTTTCAGGAGAAAACAAATGCATCCAAATAACAAGGAAATGCATCAATAAGGTAAGATTTGCATCAATTATCAAAAGAAATTCAAGGCCTTAATTGGTTAAGAAATCTAACTACCTCTTTCCAAACCATTTCAATGGTGCTTCTTTCAGCTGCACTTCATGATGTGTATCATCCTGACCCACATCAATTATGGAATCCTCTTTTCCATTCTTGCCAAAATCTTTCTCCACCTTCTTCAAATGTCATGGTTGACTTGTTGGATCCAAATTCCAACGCTTGTCTACACGATGACCCTGCTTATGGAAATGAGTACAAAATAATTGCATCTTCTTTTCAACATGGTTTCCATTATCCAATGGACCTTTGGCTCTTTGTCTCTTTTGTTTTAAAAGTTTCTTGTGTATGGCTATCCTCTTCTAACACATTGAAACAATTTGGTTATTCAAACCACAAAAGGAACATGTAAATTTTCTTCAAATCTTATGTGAAGATTTACCATGTTTATCATAATCAAAAGAAACTTGATTACAGGTAGATTTATACCTTGCACATTCACCTTTGTCGCCTTCTTGAGGAGGTGAATTTGACGAGGTAGTGGCTCTCTTCAGAATGCCAACAATGGTTTCAATGACCTTAGAGATTTCAACATCATCTTGTTTGCCATTTCCACTAGTTGCATGCTTATGAGCATCTTCATGCAAAGTGGGTATAAAACTTTTGCATTCTTCATGAACAAAAACTTCACAAGCTTGAGGTAATGAACATGTAATGAAAGTCCTTGGAACACCTTCATGTGCCTCCTTGGCTTTGGAGCATTCTCCATCATGTTTTCCATAACCAAGACCCAAATACTTAGTCCTTTCCTCAACAACAATTGGCTCAACTATGCCTTGTGCATGTTTTCCTAACCCTTTACCTTCATAGCCCATCTTCATCAATAATTTGGACCCTATTCATCTAGCTGTCCTTCAAAAGCACCAAAAAATTCATTTTGAGAGGAAATTGAAAATAAACTTGAATTGCATACCTCTTTTTCATGCACATACTTGGCTAGGGTTTCCTTGGCATCATGGATTTGAATCTCCATATCGTGCATCTTTTCAAGAAGCTCTTGCTTCTCCTCCTTCATGGCCATCAACTCCTCTTGAAGTATAGTGTTCTCCTTCCTATCTTCATTCATATATTGCACCATATCTCTCATGATGATAAGCTCTTGCAAAATATATAAATAAAAGAGTCTTGCTAAGGAAGATGGATTAGAAACATCACTTGTTGATGCTACCATCACACTTGTAATGCAAAAAGATTCACAAAGCTTCAAAAAGCTTACACACATAAAACTGCACACAATTAAATTCTCCTTGCACAAATACAAAACCAATAGTTAATTTTATAGCTAACCTTGGCAAACCATCTCAAGGTTAAAATGAGCTAACAAGTTCTATGATACCAACTTGATATGAAAGGTTGGGCAAACATGTTAATTCTATGCAAGCTTCCCCATCAATAATTTAAAATGTGTTTAGGATCATCTCAAATTAACCAAAATGTGAGGATTTATGTGTCAAGTATTGAGTGTTTTTTATGAGTAATTTATGAGATTGATTAGCTGTTTGAAACACATATACAACAAGTAAAATGCAGAGAAGTAAAACACGGAAAACTCATAACACAAAGTTGATCAATGAGTTCACCCCTCTTGGGCTACATCTCCTTGGACCTGCTTCAATGGCTAGACCCTCTTTGGATTAATGATAAATTATATGATTACATGAACCTAAAGTACTCCAATGGATTTAAAACCCGCTCCATTGGATTCAGAAGACCCAAAAAACCCAAAAATTACTCTCCAATCTCTGCAATTGGACTTCAAATGATCTAGGCTTGACCTCCTCTCCTGGTGGCCTTAAGCTTCCTTAAACTTCAAAGTAGAAAAATAACATACAAAAATGCCTTTATGCCTCTAAAACCTATTCCATTGTGTTTAGAGCATCCAAATCATCTAGGAATGACTCTTTCTGAGCCAAAATTGGTCGAATTTAGCCAAAGTTATGGCCTCTTTAGTTTTCCCTAGAAAAACTCCACCAAAACTGCCTTTCACCAATAACGTGCTGAAAAGTGTCAAAATACGATTGAGGCATATGTCGGAATATTATGGAAAATTTCCAAGGAATATTCATTGGAATATTATTTTTGCTGCTTGGTCTGTACGGATGCCTAGTCAGCATCCCAGTCAGCCCTCTACCCAAAATTTGCCTGTTTGGCCAAACGATCAAACCACGATATGTTTCTCATACGAGCTCCATTTGGAGTGAAAACAATGTAAACTTTGAAACCAGAACTGATACTATTACCCGTTTCGTAGAGATAGCAAAAAAGTGACCTGATTTTGAAAAGGGGTGATGCAGAACACACATGTTTTTTTTAGAGCATAGTTTTTGGCACTTTAATTTTTTTTTATGTACATCACGTTTTAGAATGGTAGTGATTTTCATGCTGATTTAAAAAAGTGAGCATTCTGCATCACACTCCTTTTTTAAAAGCCCTGTTTTTTGGCTTTAAATTTTTTAATGCATAAAATGTAAATAATTATTTAGTAAATTTGATAATTTTTGAAGTGGTCGTTTTCTTCACATCATTTTTTTTTTTTTTTTTTTTTTTATTTATTTATTTTTAATTTATTTATTTATTTTTATTTTTATTTATTTTATTTATTTTATTTTATTTATTATTTATTTTTTGCGTGAGGTTTTTATTGTTTTGCATTTTTAAATTAGAAAGGTCGATATTAGACTTTTCGATATTTTCTCTATTTACATCCTTAAATAATTTTTCAATCCATAATGAATAATTGTTTCCTTAAAAAACAATATTATTTTATAACAATGGACATAAAAATAACCATTTTTAACATAAATATAACTAAAAAACTACACGTTTTGATAATTTTTTGCTAGAATTGACATGTCAAAATCACAATTTTTATACGATAATTTTAACTAAATATGGTTAAATAATAGCTTTTTCTATGAATTTCATGTCAAAAAATAACAAAAATCATTTTTTCTTTTCAAATAATAATGATTAACTTAAAAATCCGCAAAAATCACGTATTACCAATATTGAACGTATAACAACCATAATTGAGTGTTTATTCTTCTCATAAAATGTCAAAGTCAAAACATTGCAAAGCTTGATTTACAAGCATAACTTAAATTTAATCAACAATGTCACGTAATCCAAACTCTTCGTCCTCTAGAGTTTCATCATTGTCTTCTTCCACAATATTTTCTGTTTCATTTTGCTCATTTTCCTCTTCTAATGGGTCTTTGATGTCTGTGAATCTCCCAATGTATGTCTTTCCAAACATTCCATGTAATGGTGGTTGGGGTTCCTTTGCCTTTTTGCCACATGTGATTCACTAAAGTCTTCTTTCTTCAACCCAATTTCTTGCATTGCATCTAGAAGAAATTGAAGAGCATTAATTCTTTGCTGAATAAAAGACTGAAATGTTTAGAAATTTTCTTGAATAACTATTTCAAATACCATTTAAGAAAAGATGGTAATGCAAGCACATACTCAACGCCCATGTCACCTCCTCAACGCCCATGTCACTTTTATAAAATAGAATGTATTTATCATTCTACTCAACATTCATTTTTATCAAAATTCAATATTTTCACAAACATGAAATCACTTTAAAACATTTTATACCAATTTTCAAAATTAATAAAACAAACTCAACTAATTTAATAATGGTGAATTGTAATATATAAAAAGAAGTCACTACATATCATCCACTACCAATGTTAATCAAGTGAAGAAAAATCCCAATTAGGAAAAAAGGAAATCTTCTTAAATCTAAATAAAAAGAAATAAGGTGTAACTTTCATTGAGTATTGAATTAATAATTAAATTGAAAGAATTTAAACATAAAAATGGAGAAAATGGAAAGTGACAAACCATAATAGATGTATGAAACTTATCTTGGAACTTATTTTGGATAGAAATAAATATATACAATTAATTTGGGCCACAATTCTCTTGTTTAGGATATGGAGGTGTACATACCATATTCCATTTAAATATTTATGACTTTTAAAAAGTGAATACAACTTTTCAACTAACAAACTTACTTTATCATAAGAAATTAAAATGCTAAAATAAAAATTAATATCCATATTAATTTGGTTAATTAACATTATTTGTTAAATGTATTCAAAGCTATAAATTACAATAAATATTTTAAGATTAATAGCAATATTAATAAACCACAAATTGTAATTAGACTAACTAAAAACATTTAATATGAAAATGGGTACAATTTGAAAAAAATAATAAAAAAAATAAATATATAACGCAAAAAATATTAAAGATAAATATCACCCCACGTAAATGCACAAATATATTGTTCCCAACAAAGAGCAATCAACATATACTTAAAAGCGAAGATGATAGTTGAACATATACTTAAAAGCGAAGATGATATCTCAAAATATACTTAAAATTGAAGATATCATCTTGACGTATTTCGTTCTTTTCATTAAATTAATAATTTGTTGTTGATATCTTGTTTTGTTGCATACTAAAGACAATAATTCATTATAATAAAATTGTTTTGGAGCACATATCTGAGATTTTGAAACTAAGAGAGGAGGTACATCACAATCTTTCATATCCATCAGAATTATATTATAATTAGATTGTGAATTATATTATTCTATAGTATTATAATTACTATAATATTGGATTTGAAATATATAATTCATTTCATGTTTTTTCTTAGGAAATGCTTCGAAATAAAAAAGCATCGAATCCCAACAATTTCCCTTGGCCTGATGTTCCATGCTTCAAGAAATTAAATGCCATATTGTCATGGGGAACCGACTTGAAGAACTTTAAGGAGTTACTGTCATCATCCTTAGATTTTGCTTCTAAATTGGTGTGTATAATTAGTCCTCATTGAGAGGTTCATCACTTGCTACTAAAACTGAAAGTCGAGTATAATTATATTAAAGCCAAAAAGATGTTATATCTGGACCTGCTACCACATTCCTCTCTTAGTTTCAAAAGCTCAGATATGTGCTCCATAAGGTTATCCAGATTGACCTCCACTTTTTTCCCATCGATTTCCACAATATCTTTATGTAATATGGTGTTAATGACATCTACTTTAGTTTCACCTCTAGAAGAGGAAGAGGACAGATCTTCATCACACTAGGGGGCTTCTGAAACGTTAAGATTGACATCCACATCTTCTCCCTCATATTTCATTAAAACATTAGAAGATCCCGAGGATGAAGCTTCATTGCTTTGGGGGACTCCTAGTACATTGAGATTGACATTCATGTTTTTTCCCTCAAATTTCCGCAGAAGATTTAGAGACTGGAGTTTTATCGCGTTGATGGGTTCCTGAAACATTGAGATTGACATCAACATGTTCTATCTCATATTTCATTGAAACAACATTAGAAGATCTAGGGACTAGAGCTTCAGTGTGCTTGGGAGCTCCTGGAAGAGTTTCTGCACAATCACAATCGCCATCAGCATCAGTATTATAATTTGTAGAACCATGTTTTGATGGTCAAAGTTCTTTGTGCATGTATACGACATTTCAAAAGATGAGCTCCTCACACCCATTTCCTGTTCTCTTTTCTTCTACTTTGAGGTGAGTTGCTTGGGCTATTAGAGCATTCGAGCAATCTGGTGGTGGGGGCAATTTTGATGACGACCGCCCCGCCACCGGCCGGTGGTGTGGCGGTGGTGGCGGGTCATTTCTCAGAATCGCCCCACCACCGGATTGCTCGAATACTCTAATAGCCCAAGCAACTCGCCTCAAAGTAGAAGAAAAGAGAACCAGAAATGGGTGTGCGGAGTTCATATTTTGAGTGGCTTTACCAATTAGAGTGGCTTTACCAATTAGTTTGAAAAGTAGCATTCTAAGTAGCGGGAACGTGGCTTTACATCCAAACCCTCGTATCATTCTAATTCTTATTTTTTAATTTCAATTATTTGTACTTCATGACTGATTTATTGTTTTATTCAATATAAATATATGATATATAAAATAATTATAAAATGAAGAAACAAAAAAAACTAGGTGTTGGATGCATGGAGAGCACGTGTTTATGCCACGAGGTAGTCTGAACAAATATTGAACTCTGTTATACATTCCCGCTCTGTTCATGAGGTTTCTATGATTCATACTGATTTCTTCTTCATTGTCAGCAAGATGCTGGTAGAATCGATGCATGGATGGATGGATGCACCGGGTTCCATATTTTTTTTTATAGAGAAAATCGCTTGAATTTCATATATGATATTTGCACATGTTTGTTGTTTGATGGCCAATGTTTTGACTGGTTGTTTAATTACCTTAGACTCTTATGTAGCCTTATTGAGGTTTATAAATTTTCCTCAGATTTGCCAGTTTTAGTCTTATTGAATATAATCAAAATATTTAATCAAATGAATTTTAAAAAATTGAAATGGAAAAAAATAATAAAACATTTTTCTAAAAATATTTTCAATTATATTAATATAATATAAACCATTTAAATTATTACATTTATTAATAATAACCCTAATCTTGAACCCAATATTATTAATGATAATAATATATAGGTAGAAACCATTTAAATTATTACATTTATTAATAATAACCCTGATCTTGAACCCCATATAGATTAATGATAATAATATATATGTAGATGATAATGGTTTCTCATATTAATATAATTGAAATATTTTTAGAAAAATGTTTTATTATATTTGATTGTATTAGAAAAATTCATTTGATTAAATATTTTGATTGAATGACATTAAGTGTTTCAAAACTCAAGTCTGGTGAAGTCTTGTTCTTATTACTAATCGTAAATGTCATGTTGTAATGATATTGCTATTTTCTTATTACAGAAGGCAACCATCCTAGGAATCTCATAATTTTGTAATGATAGTGCTATTTTGTCTTGCTATTTATCGCAATGAATGGTATAAAATAACAGATGACTACCTACTGGTGGCAAGCATAGTTACCAAATTCGGCCGTATTGCTGAAAAAAATTCGTAAATTCGACGGTTCGATTCGATTTGCGAATTGAAACGGCAATTCGAGTTCGGCTTAGGAACGGTGCACTGGATATTAGAGTTCACGATATTAGATTCTTCACAGTTTTTAATCACAATTACAGATTCGAGCATTCATTTACTGTGAATAGCATACATTAATAAATGATAATGGTGGATGGATGTAGTTTTATGCCTAAGAAATTTACAGCAAATAAAAATGAAATACGTAGAAATCTATGATAATTATGTCATTGTAAAGTAAAGTAAAAAATATAGAATTTATAAATTTATAATTTGGAAAGCTAAGTAAAAATCATATAATCTATAAATTTACAATGTGTAGATTTATCAAATTTAAATCTATGAGAAAAATTAAGATAATTAAATTATCCTAGTAAATAGAAAATTTTGTTTTTTGCAGACTTTTTTCATTGAGATTTTGCTTAAATATTAAATTACACGGTTTAATATTTTGTATTATATTCAACATTTTATATTAATAGATGTTATTTCTTTATGTTATAAACTACATGTGTGGTTGGTTTGATAAATAAGTAATTAGTGTATATTTTTAAAGATTTTTTTGTAAATATTAAATATATTATTTTATTATGAACCTAAAATATTTGGTAGTGTGGAATTTAGATGGTTCCTTGTAATATGGAATTTTTTGGAAATTCATTATATATTAAGTATCATATAATTTATGGTGTAGGTGGATAAATGGATACAAAAATTCTCAAAACCAAATTTATTATCTTACTAGCTATTCTAAATGTAAAACATAGTTAATTTGTCAGAAATATAATTTTATGTGCAATATTTATGTTTGAAACAATTTTAAAACATTTTGTATCATTTTCAATATTTTAAATTATAGATTTCAATGATTTATTAGTCTCGTAAATCCATTCGTTGTCGATTTTGGAATATGGTGAGAATTTCATGGATAAACCCATAGATTATACAACATGGGAAATCGATTTGGATGTTTTAAAGATTACACATACATCTACTGATTTCTCAGTAAGTGTAGTCTTAATATAATTGCAAGGTAGTTTTGTTTTATTTTGATGATTTAAATTGCATTGTAGTTTTATTTTATTTTGATCAATTAAATTGCATTGTAGTTTTGTTTTATTCATGTAGGTTTCCCATTTGTTTACTATAGTTTCTGGTGAGTATAATTTGGAGTATCTTTTCCTCACTATGAT
>APFE030477428.1:0-17749 GCA_000404065.3 Pinus taeda | reverse complement strand
AAAATATAAAAGATTACCGGGTTTTTGTCGTTTCAAACTCGTTAATGGTTACGAAACGACGTGGTTTTGATCGCTTTTTTACTTTTTCAGGTCGAAATCACTACTTATGAAAAGTACTCCTCGGTCGTAATGATCGGGCGGTTCTTTCGGGTATCATTTTACACTTTTTCGGGCCCGAGAGACACTACTCTACGAAAAAGGACCTCTGGAGTTTTCTTTTCCGTGTCTTTTTCAAACTCTCTAAACGTGAAAAAGACTCCGAGTTTTACCTATGTCGGACTCGTTAAACGTTGACAACATTGGACTCGTCATTATGACGAGATTCGAGCTTCTCCTCCCTAGGGCTCGTTAAACTTTTACTAGGTTGGATTCGACCGAAGGTCGGACTTACACCACAAGCATATGCTATCCCCATCAAGCTTGTTAAAAATAATTGGGGTACTCGCCAGAAATGGCGGGGGAAAAGAAAATTTTGGAACCGTAATTGTAGTCGTGTCGGCAGTATGTCGCTCTTGAACATGGCACTTCTCTGCTTTCGCGTCAGGGTGAGGATATCTGATTTGGTTTTTCACTTGCCTCCGTGGGTTTGGGTGATCCTATTTGACCTCTCATCTGCTCATTGCCTCGTCATCATGACCTCTGATCTATTGATGTCAAATACTGCCAACTTCACTGTCGTGCTGCCAATATGTTCAAGAGAAGTTGACCTCTCGAAGAAACCACCTCTGTCTGATAGTTCATAAATCTCACTTCACAACATTGTCTCTTCCCGTCTCGTGTCGATGATGTGGGAAACATTATGGCCCACCTTCGATGAAGATCACTTCCTGTCGACTTCAGCTCATTATCCAGGAAAGTGACCTACAGACTCCCTTCCAGTACCTTGGAGCCTGCATGCCTCAATGCAGGTTTTTCTCGGTTCCGACGCGAGGTCGCATCATTCGCTCGATCGGATGACTCTGGGGTGTTCGACATCGACTCATTCATTCACACGCCGTAGACTGTACCTGTAAACCTTGAGGACCATTGTCATTATTGGTGGTACCTCTCGCGTCTGTTAACAGTTTCATTATTACTGGTAATCAGACATGTTCATGCCTGTTCGACCTTCATACATGTTCGCATGCTGGACTTGTACTTAGTTCGGTTCGAGGTGGAGCGCAAGAACCCGGATTGTGTCGTTTGTTAATCCAGGCGTGATTTTGATACATGCTCTTTCACTGGATGGCTGCGACCATACCTGAGTCTATTCATCGATCCTAACTAGATGGCTGCGTCCATACTATGGATCTTGATTGCTATATACTCTGTCAATGGATGGATGCGTCCATGCCACATATATCATGTATTTGAACTATCATACTGTATCTCTCAATGCAGATTCTCAGCGGCAGCTAGATATGGTCTTGTAAAGCACTTCACCTCTCTCTCTCTCTCGAGGCTCATGCTTTAGGGAGCATCTGTTACGCAGTAATTTGTCACCGTTGGTCACCGTCCTTGTTACCCCTGTTTTCGCACACTGGAGGACACATTTATGGACTTGTGACCAGTGACACAACTTAAGAAAACTTGCATTGGATTCTCCTAACTATGAACTTCAAAGTACCTGAAGACACCTTTTGCAGATCAGCCATAAAAAGTGCCCTTTTTCCATTAGCGCGTGTCCACAGTGTCTTACCCGCGCCAATGGCTCAGTTCCTCCAAAGAGGGCGCGCCCATGGACGCTCTATCACAGAACAACGCCCGCGCCACTCAAATTTGGTCATGATTTTTGGCCAGCGCACGTTGAAGTGTTTTTTCCTCCATTACTCATGCAGTTCTCTGGGGAAAAATCCCATTGAAGTGATCGAGTGTCGTCTTTTTTATCCATGACAACTCAGTTCACTGACTATTCTGGGACAATGCCAAATCTTCAATAGGTGTCCGGATACAATGCATTCCTCTTCCTCCTCCATCTATAAATGACTCTCACCCCACATTGAACCAACGACTTTTTGAGTTTTTGAGTTTTTTGAGTTTTGCAGCTTTGAGTTTTGGAGAGATTTTGCTAGAGCTAAGGTGAGCTAAGTTTATAGTGAGAATTGAGAGCCATAGAGGAGTTATGCTGCCGAAATACTGAGAGAGAAGGAGTTGCTTTGCAGGGTGCATGTAGCTGTTCGCCCAGTCAAGAGAGGATCTGACGTCAGAACTTGGTTGTATTCTCTTTTGTTTTATTAATAAAAGATAGATGACTACTGTTATGGTTCCATTTGCATTTGTCTTGTAATGATTAATGCGAATTACATCTTTTCTGACTGATGTATAGCTGCTTTTATTAGGTTTCACGCTTGTGTTTGCCTTGTCTTTGCTTGTGCAGGTGTTCGTCCGCGAGGAGAGTGGAGAATCGTGACCAGCCATAGCAAAGGAGCGAGAGAGGCATCTCTTCGTCAAACTATAGCGTTGGAACTCAAGTAGGTGTTCTTTACCTGCTTGTTAATCGCAACTAGGAACCTGCAGAGTAGCATTGGTTGATTGTTGCTAGAAGCTAGTGGGATCACCTCTGTCCGCAGAGGGGATTTACCAGTCCAACACCTCTGTAAGAATTCGCAACTCAAACAAAAAATTCTTATGGAATTGCACACTTCTCCCTTAGGAGGGCACTCAAGACTTTTAAAAACTTACCATAGGGTTAAGAAGGAATTTTTTTGGGATGGCCTTAAATCATATATTCAAAAGCTTGTGGCGGAATGTTTGGTTTGCCAACAAAATAAAGTTGAAACAATTAAGACCCCTGGTCTATTACAACCTTTATCCATTCTAAGCCAACATTGGGAGGAGGTTTCAATGGATTTTGTCACAGGCTTACCCAAGTCTGAGGGAAAGAGTGTCATCATAGTGGTAGTTGACAGACTTACCAAGGAAGCACACTTTTGTGCATTATCACATCCATTTAAAGCCAGTACAGTTTCTACTGCATTTATGGAAACAATTCAAAAGCTACATGGAAACCCAAAGATTATTGTAAGTGACAAAGATCCCATTTTCACTGGGAAAATTTTTGGACAGAATTATTTCTTGTCTTGGTACTCAGTTAGCTCATAGCTCATCTTATCATCCTCAATCTGATGGGCAAACTGAGATAGTAAACAAATGTTTGGAAGGATATCTTCATTGCTTTTGTATCTGATAAACAGAAACAATGGGTCAAATGGTTGCCTCTGGCTGAATGGTGGTATAACACTTCCTTCCCTACAACAACAAAAATGACCCCATTTATGGCACTTTATGGGTATCAGCCACCATCCATCACATCATATTTAAGAGAAAATTCTAAGGTTCAACCAGTGGAACATCACATCGAACATCAACAACAAGTCCTCCAACTCTTAAAGGATAACCTCATGTTGGCACAAAATAGAATGAAACAACAGGCAGATCAACATCGCAGTGAAAGAAGTTTTGATGTAGGTGATTGGGTATTCCTACGGCTACAACAATATAAGCAGATGTCCCTCAAGCAAGTTAAGAAGGACAATAAATTATCACCAAAGTATTACGGTCCGTACAAGGTGTTGCAAAAGATTGGTACTATGGCATACAAATTGGAGCTTCGTGCAGCGTCTCGATTGCACCCAGTTTTCCATGTTTCATGTTTAAAGAAGGTTATAGGCGACAAGCTCCCAGTTCAAACAATATTGCCAGAACTTGACGAGGAAGGAAAAAATTATATTGGAACCAGAAGCAGTCACAGAAACAAGATCTCGACAGCTATGAAATCGATCAATTTCGGAGTCTCATCAAGTGGAAGAACTTATCCACTGAAGATTCCACATGGGAGGATGAAAATTTTATACAGAAGCGTCCAGAACTACTCAAGTGTTGAGGACAACACTTTTTTGAATGAGAGGGGCATGTTAGTTCCCTATAATACTAGTAATTACCCCGTTACTATTGTAGTTGTATCTCTTATTAATATTGTTGAGCCCCTATTGTCCCCATATTTTTATTACTGTGCCCCATAGAATCCCTCTATTGTTATTTTTATGGCTTTATATTATTATTGTTAGGTCGGCTGGGTTATATTGTGACTCCATACACTCCTATATGTAGAAAGGAGGTTTTGTCATTTGAATCATCCAAGAATTGTTCATTTGTGTAATGTAAAGGAGGTTGCCCCCTCGAAGAAGCTGAATTCTAAGGCGTTAATCTCTCTTTTCTATCTTTTTGTGAGCTGGTTTCATAACAAAGTACAAGGCTAAGTTTGTGGAAAAGGGGTATGCGCATAAAGAAGGGATAGATTATGAGGATACCTTCACCCCAGTTGCCAGATACACTTCTATGTGGTCAGTTATATCCCTAGCAGCTCAGATGGGGTGGCAGATTCACCAGATGGATGTCAAGACAACATTCTTGAACGGGGTGAAAGAGGAGGAAGTGTACATAGAATAACCAGATGGATTCAAGACTCATGAGAGGCGTACATGTGTGCAGGCTGAAGAAAGCTCTATACAGGCTCAAGCAGGCTCCTAGGGCGTGGTATGGTCGGATTGGTAGCTACTTGTAGCAGATGAGATTCGTCAAGAGTGATGCAGATCCCAACCTTTACTACTTGATGGTATAGGATGAGCCACTCATCCTAGTTGTTAATGAGGATGGTCTCTTCTTGATAGGATCATCGGGGCTTATTGAAGACTGCAAGAGGAACCTTGCAGCAGAGTTTGATATGAAGGACTTGGGGTTGATGCACTATTTCCAAGGATTGTAAGTGTGGCAGAAGGACGGGGAGATCTTCCTTGGTCAAGGGAGATATGTTACAAATATTCTAAAGAGGTTCAGAATGCAAAATTGTAGACCCATGTCTACGCCCACGATCACCAACTAGAAGAAGATAGTTGCGTCAAATGACAAGGATGTTGACCCCACCTTGTATAGACAACTCATCGGTTCTCTCCTGTATCTGGTCAACATTATGCTAGATATCTGCTTCGCGGTCAATACTCTCAAACTTCAGTCAGTTTATGGTAGAACTAAAGAGAGTACATTGGACAGCAGCAAGGCACATTTTGAGGTATATGCGCGACACAATAGAGTATGGGTTGAAATATACCCAAGGGGATGACGTCATATTATGTGGGTTCACAGATACAGATTGGACATGAAGTTTAGTGGACAGGAAAAGTAATTATGGGTACTGCTTTAGTGTTAGATCAAGGATGGTTTCTTGGTGCAACAAGAAGCAGAAGTTAGTAGCACTGAGCTTTGCAGAGGCAAAGTAAATGGAAGTTCGCACAACAATGTGTGAAGCTATATGGCTTCGGAAGCTGTTGGTAAGATTATTCAGGCATAAGATGGAGGCGACCAGTGTCTACTATAATAATCGGAGTTGCATCAAGCTCTCTGAGAATTCAATGTTTCATGACAAGTTGAAACACAGATATTCAGTGTCATTTCATTAGATGTTGTGTACAACATGGAGCGGTCCAACTATAGTATGTTTCCACATATGAGCAGGTTGTAGATATACTCACAAAAGCTCTAGGGAGAGCTAAGTTTGTCTATTTCAGAGAACAAAAGGGTATGGTGGAGAAACCGTTTCAGTAGCAAGGACAAAGTATTTTGGATGCTTCTTAGTTGCAATAGTTGCAATAGCAAAAGCAATAGTTGAGAGGGAGTTTCAATGCAAATGCAAAGTTAGTAGCAATATAGTAGTGTCAACAGCAACACAGATGCAACATCAGAGTAACGCAGTAGTTGATGGACAGTGGCAAGAAACTATAGTTGTCAGACATCAACAACGTGGTTGGAGGATGTTGCAAAGATAGGGTGCTATGATAGTTGTGCAACGCTAGTTGGAGAGAACACTTTCCTTGCTAAGAGGGAGTGTTATTTTTTGTAGCATTGGATGGTGTTCTAGTCTCAAGACTTTGTGGAGAGCAGTAGTTATCCAAAACCCAAAAATCATTTCTAGAAATTCCACATAAAGATGGCTCAATTAAATTAATTGACCATAATTAAAAAATTCCCAAGTCTAACTTAGGAAAAATGGTTAAGTAATGGTAATTAATTGAGAAAGGTGAGAATTGTCTAGAAACCCACACATATTGACTTGGATATGATCTCAACCATCAATTAAGTTTTAATCGTGGCCGTTGGAGTCCCAAATGGAGATTATAAAAAAAGGTCGATTTGTAGATGGAGAATACACCAGTGTAGATACTCATTAATCTAAGAAATTCGATTTTCCAGTGCAAGTGATTCAGCAGGAGAAATCGAGCCAGTAGATCGAGTAGCAAATGGTAGAGGGGTAGTAGAGCAGTATTTTGGAGGAGATTCTAGTTCTAGAGTCATAAAGAGAAGGCCAAAATTATTCTCCATGAGGCTACACAAGGGCAACACAAAGCCTCAATTTAGGAGTTCGATTTCGCTGAGGAGAAGCTTGTTTTCAATTCTAGAGTTCGGAAATATTTTCTAGATTGATGAAGAGAGTTTCCCAGTCAACAACAAGCAGGATGTCTTGATTGGCAGGAGTTATGGGTTGAGCGTAAGAAGGTTTGCGCTAGGGTGATGTAGGGCCTACGCAAAGAAGGGTGGACGACTTGCTTTTTAGAGGCAATCATGTGCCAAGATTCTTTAGAGAGAGGGTAAAATCCCTCAGTATATTTTTTCGAGTATTTATCTTGGATAAAATTGCTATTTTGGCGACATTTTATTGTACTCAGAATATATGCTGCCTAATAATAATATAAATCCTCAGTTGCTGCAACTGGTTTTCCCACATTGGGTTTTTCCAAGGACTTTTGTCCAAAAATAATGGTGTCATTTTTATGTATGTGTGCTAGCATTTCTCAGTTTCCAGCACTTTTATTTTTCGTAGTATTTTATTTGTGAAGATTGCAGTGTGATTAATCCATTGTTGTCGTAGCAATAAACTCCATAATTAATTTACAATTAGAAGAATTAATTCCAGTTGTTGCACTAGAGATTTCATTGTTGAAATTTTCACAGTTTTCACCACCATAGTTTGAGAGGATGCCACGTTAGCCCCCATTATTCTTGAAAAAAGGGCTAGCCCCATGATTAATATGTATGACTCTAGAAGATTCTATATTGTAACTCTGGTTAAGAGTTGAGGTAGTCAAACCTAACCACTAGTAAGCTATTAGGCTGTGTTATAACCGAGCCACTAGGAGGAAAAGGGGTTCCATTCTTTCAAGTGCATTTGTTCCATAGCTGAGAAAAAATAACCAAAAGGGATAGAAGGTAGAGCACATAGAAAGGATTTGTGCACTGTAGCAATCCATGGGCCACAATACATACTTCTTTGTACTCACAACTATATTTCCATTCATACAAAGGGAGTGGAGTGACCTCACCTTCTAGTCGGTTTTTCTCCCGAAAAGGTTTCCATAGCTTGCAAAGTAATTTTTTTTGCAATGTCGCAAAACACCTTTTGGTTTTTCCATGTATATATCCTCATCTAAATCTCCATGTAGGAATGTTGTTTTGACATCTAATTGCTCTAACTCCAAATCAAGCAAAGAAACTAGTGCCAACACAATACAAACATACATAAGCTTAACAACTAGCAAAAATATTTCATGAAAATCTAAACCTTCCATCTGAGAGTAACCTTTAGTGTCTAGTTTGGCTTTATACCTTTCAACATTACCATCAACGTCTTTCTTCAATTTGTAGACCCATTTACATCCAACAACCCAACTATCTCTGGGAAGTTCTACCAAGTCCCAAGTTTTGTTTTTCTCTAGGACATCCAATTCTTCTTTCATAGCCACCTTCCATCTGGCATTATTAATATTATCTATTGCTTCCAGATAACAAGAAGGTTCCCCATTTTCACTAATCAAACAATACATGAAGTAAAATCAGTATACCTTTTATGAAAATTACTCTCTTGTGTAGATCTTCTTGATGTTGGTTGTGGAATTTCCACATTTTTCTAAATATCGTCAGCATTTATGAATTTTTTATCATCAAAAGCTTTTTTATGCTTCCTTGTGTCTATAGATGATTGCATCCAATCAAATTTATTGGTTTAACAAAAAAATTTCTTGCTTCAAAACAATTCTACACTATGTGATTAATAAGAGAATATGCATCAAATATTACATCTCTACTAATAATAATTTTGTGGGCAGTAGGATCCCATACTTTATATTCCTTAGCTACATCATAACTAACAAATATATATTTTTTTGAATTGGGGTCTAACATAGAGCATTGATTCTTAGGAGTAAGTACGTAAGCTTTGCAACCAAAATTTTTAACATTTGAATAATCACAAGAATGACCTCTCCAAAACTCTTCAAAAGATTTACAATTTATTTAAACCAATGGTGATCGACTTACAAGATAACAAGCAATAGTGCCTACTTCCACCCACAACTCTTGTTGCAAATTGGCATTGTTGAGAATGCTTCTTGCTCTTTCTAGAAGAGTCGTGTTCATGCGTTTTTCTACACCATTTTGTTGGGGAGTATATACGAAGGTTTGTTGTCTTACAATCCTGGCTTCTTTGCAATACTTTTCAAATTCTAAAGAAATGAACATGCCTCTATTATCTATTTTTAAACATTTGATTGTTTTGCCAATTTTATTTTCTACCATAACTCAATTCTTTAAATGATTAATCTCATCAATTTTTGTTTTCAAAACATAAACCCGCATTTTTCAAGAGAAATCATATATAAATGTTACAAAATATGATAATCCTTCAAAATAAATACTAGGGGATGATCCCTAAACATCAAAATTGATATAGTCAAGAATTCCTTTAATAACATGAGTGTATGCTTTAAACTTTTGTGTACACTACTTTCCAATTATACAATGTTTATAAAGTTTCATATTCAAAGATTTTAAATTTGGAAGTAATATCTAATTTATCAATACTTGCAGTCCTTTCTCACTCATATGACCCAATCCTTAATGGCATAAACAAGTGGATGCAATTGCCTCCTCAAATACCATTGTTGTTTCATTGATCTAAGTACTTCAATCTAGCTTGTAAAAGTTTCTTGCCGCAGTAGTCTTCATAACCCTTAAAGCTCCCTTGGATTCCTTTAGTGCTCCAACTTCTAAAATATTAAACTCCTCTTTAGTTCAAGCACATGTCTAACATCGGTTAATATCCTTGTAATACCATCAAACATTTTAATTTTGACACTTCCAACACCAACAATCTGACAAGAAATATTATTCTCATAAGAACAATTCCACCATCAACTTCATATGAAGCAAACCAATTTCTATGTGGACACATATGATGAGAAGCATGTTGTGACCCACTCTAGTGGACCTGTGATAGACATTAAACCAATTTATGTGTGGACACATATGATGAGAAGCATGTAGTGACCCACTCTAGTGGACCTACGATAGACATTATTTGACTCTAAGAAAGTACTATGACTTACACCCTATTCTTTGAGGACATTAGATTGATGATTTAATTATTATTATTATTGCACGTGATGATGACTTGTGATGAGTTTATTTTGAATTTCAGTCTATACTATATGTCAATGGTTATGATGTTGTGGTTATTGATGATTCTGATGTCATCTATCATGTCTATATATTTTTTGATGATTTATCTTTGTGATCAGGTGTTATTGACAATCGTTTTAAGTGTGGCAAGAAAATCGCTTTGGTGCACATGCCTGTGACGAGGCAATAAATTTTAGTTTGGACATTTAAGTATACTTGATGTTGAAAATACTAAATTAAAAATAATGTATTGTTAAAACTAGTGATGACAGGTTAATAGTTGCAAGCACCAATCAAGTTCTTGATCAAATGACACACACATGGGTGATGGGGTTGTATGGAGCAAATTGAAATTTCATGAAGGGTGGGACAACACACTTGATTCCACCATCTAGCACTTGTGTCGTGACTTAGGCCAAGGGGTGTCAGGACTCCCTTTCACAATGTCATAAGGATGGACCACAAATTTTGTCATTCACGAGGCTTTATTGACTTTATTGAGGGACATACATCAAGATTGAATCCTTGATCCTCAACATCAGTGGTATCATAATAGAAGACGACCTTGGAATTAACAGTGGCCTCCATCGTTGCACCCATGTTCCCCTCTTTGGTCATAGATGTCTGAAGGGAAAGCAATGTGGCACCTAGAACTTGATGAAGAAGCTCTTGGAGGGCACAATTCACTTGGCACCCTTGACATCAAGAAAATCGAAGGTAATTGATTATCAATGTACATAAATTAAAACACTAAAGTAAATAAAATCAATAAAGGGGTAGTTAAGTGAATCTTAATTGAAAGTTTATAGTTTTGAGATGGAGAATAAAGGTGTAGCTCTAAAGCTAAACTCAAAGATATAAATGAAATATTCCTTCTAATCACCCTCACAAGAAAACTTAGGAATAAAATAACCCCTTGGAAGATCCTATATATCCTAAGACACGGGGAGGAATGGGCACTAAATTAAAAAATAGGGATAGTGAATGGTTGATAAATACTCACAATAATAAGAGGAGATGTGCATGAAATTAGAAGAAACTAATTTAAAAATGGATAAAAGTAAATTTCATGAGAGAACCTCCTTGTGACTGACACATAAATTAAAAATATCCAACTAAGATTTAACTTGAGAAGAAGTAAGGGATAGTTGGGGACAAGAATCTGATACCTTTTTTTTAGATATATTTCTTCTAAGCCCATCACATCAATGTATTAGTTGTCGACGTGTTTCGAACCAACTAATGTGGTTTATCATTAGGATGAATAGTTTATTCGTTCTAATGATAAACCACATTAGTTGGTTCGAAACGTGTCGACAACTAATACATTGATGTGATGGATCCGGAAGGCATATATCTAAATAATTATACTCACATAAGCCTACATTCAAAGAATTTGATACTTATCGGATGACTTTAGTTGATGGAACACTTACCACAAAAATAGGGAATTAGATTTGAGATCAAGGGACAATTAAGAGAAGAAATAAGCAACATGCTTGAGGGTGAGGAAATTCAACCTTTATAAAAAAATAAAAAATAAAAAAATAAAAAGAGCTTGATAAAAATGGTGGACACATGGAGAGGTCGAATAATTAGAAAAATTTTTGAATGTAAGGAAAAGATAATTTGCATAAGATGCAATCGGTAAGTATCAAAAATTATTATAAAAAAGGAAGAGCAAGCAATGAAGAATTACACTTTTGAGGCACCCTAATTCCTAGAAAAGATGTCTTAATGCCCATTTTTTTGAATGGACTATTAGAGATCTGTGTGAGTTTGGTGTGTGTGAAAATTCCATTAAGTGGAAAACCACGGAGTTTGAAGAATTCACCTCCACACTGCTAGTGTTGTCATCTCCCATACAGCCCCATTGTAGCTCAAGGATCCACGGTGAAGAAAAATACCCAAAAAAAAGTAGAGAGATTCACTAATGAATCAATTCCATTCAAACAAATTACAAAGGCTCAGAAATAGCAAAAGCTTCATCAAAGGAGTTGAAAGAGTTGGCGACACAAACCTTCTCTTCATCACAGAAGTAATTGGTAATGGTGTCAAAATAAATTGTACAATGTCTATTGCACTTGATGCACTTATCGAATAGTGCTAAAAAGCTACTGCATTTCTATGAAATTCTTATTCAATTATGTATTGGAATGATAATTTCTAAGAATACAATGTCTATTGCACTTGATGCACTTATCGAATAGTGTTAAAAAGCTACTGCATTTCTATGAAATTCTTATTCAATTATGTATTGGAAAGATTATTTCTCAGAATTCAAGAGTTTTATAAATTATAATAAAACTTACTGGAGAAACTCTTAAAAAATTTTAGATTCTCAATATAGATGTTTAGTACAATGTTTTAGTTTTTCAATCTCCACCGAGAATGGTTGAGGTCATATTGATTGTTGAGAGGGTAAAACCAAAAGAAACATTGGGCCAATTTGACTATTTGTGTTAAATTGTATAAGATTTAAATTAATAAACGAAACGAACTGCTGACTCTATAATATCTCACATATGCAAGCTCATAACACAAATTGTATGAAGATTTAAATTAATAAACCAAACGAGCTGCTCACTCTATAATATCTCACCTACACAAGCTCATATAAGAGTAGAACAACCTTCTACTGCAAGCTTCTTTTAAAAATCTAACAATCCCTTCAAATATATATTTGGTACCATGAACGATTCATGCATCCTGCACTTGGATAACCATAACATGGCACGACAAAAACTATAAATACCTGCAACGGTAAAATTCACTTATGATTTTCTTTACAGTCGAGAAACCTCAATATCTCTCTATATATGTGTGTGGATGATCAATAAAAACAAATATTTTTAATACCTATATCGATCGGTCACTCCCACGGGGTGGGATGTTTTATCCGACTGTATAGTGCCTTACAATCCATAAGAAAACTTTAGGGATTGATTATTTTTCAATCTAATTTGTGATGTATTCCGGTTCCAGTGGTCTAAATTGAGGTTATTCCTTGATCCCAATAGACTGGTCTTCCCCTCGCCTTTAAACTAATATCTTAGGCTATTACAAATTGAAAATCAAAGAAAGATACGAAAATTACTTAAATTTTCCCAATCAAGTTCAACTAACATACAGATTATGCAACGGTCCAAAAATTTTGAAGTTTTATTGAAGATTATCTCTTGTTCTAAATTGCAGGTGTGCACATAAACAATGATTTAATTGGGTGGCACATGCCTAAAGATCAATCAACAAAAGCACATTTGAAATTGGAAATCCATGTCATGGGCTAATAACATACACCTCAAAGTTTCACCCAACCTAAAACTTCAGTAATAATCTACGAAAATGAACCAGAACTTAGATGAAAGAACAGATATAATGGAAGGCAACTTACGCACTTGAAAAAGAAAAAGTAAATGCAGACAACTAAGAAGTGGAAGGAACCACAACTGAAACCTAACAAATCACCTTATTTTATCTTTAAATATATTCAGCACTTTTGTTAGTTTTTATTTGCAATGGTTTTATGAAAGATAACTTTACGAAGTTAATAACAAACAAAGCCACCACAGATTAAGTCATATAAATAGCTGAAAATACCTGTCCATCAGCTGCTCTTTGGGAGGGCTTGGTGGAAGTGAGCCGTCAAACCTCTTTCCCCAATCCACTCCATTATTGGAGTATCGCTTCAACCATTTCCTGAATGCAACCACAAATGCGTCTGCAGCTGTAGGCACATAGCAAGCTTTCTCCCAATTTTGTTTTCCATAGTTTTGGAGTTTACGCTCCTGTGTAAAGGCATCGTTAGTTAGCTTTATGCAAAGAGGAATAATAACTGCATGAAAGCCAACTTACAGTCAAAAGATAGGCTCTTAAAATACATGATAGTTTATGGACTTCAACACAATCTCATTGATAATGACCATAGTTTATGTCTTCACTTATGACAGTATTATCTCTTGAAGTAAATGGCACTTGTTTATGAGACATACGTTAACTCTTGTTTTTCCAATCATTTGTTTCTTAGAAAAGTAAGAAACTTGTAGAATCTTTAAGGGGTTGAGACATATGTTCTATTGTAATGGTAGAAACAAATAGGCGCGGTTGTTGCTTGGAGCTTTGATGCGCAAATTGGAAAACACCCTGGTTGGGGTGAGGATAAAAAGGACTTAAATGGATAAAAGCCCACTTCAACACCATATTGGAAGCAAGGGCCAATAAATGACTTTCGTGAAGGCGCACCCAAGCTTTACGGAGGACTGGCGCATTAGAAAAGATGAATTAGGTAGTTGCGTGTATTGATGATGAGGCTGGCCTTAACAAGTGGGGGAAAATTAAAGAGAAGTTACTATTAAAGATAATACAAATTGATTAAGAGGTTGGTCTTGCCTAATAAAAAATTAGATATATAAGAGACATTTCAGAGTAACAATTCATTTACGATGGAGTAGTAACATGGAGAGAAGAAAAAGTGCACTAGGGATATGGAGGACTCTTTGGATGGTGTGCCCTAATAGGAAGTGTTTCCGCATGGTATTAGGCCACCCTCCTAAATCCCAAATGGCTTTTCATGAAAGGTGTGTCCTAAGAGTAGATTTACTACCCTTAGGATTGAGGCATATAAATAGCAATAAGATCATTAGTCGTAGAGGAGTGAAGAAGTTCCAAAAGATTACTAAAATATCTAGCAGAAGCAAAGAAGTTAAAGGAATTTCAATGTGAGGTTCATTATCTTCTTTCGTCATTTTATAGATGAATTTGATTGTTGAAGTCACTCTCACAAATCTATTGAATGATCTTTTGAAGAAGGGAAATTTTGATTGAAGCACAAGGAATAAGGTTGAAGTGAAACCATCCTTGTGACTTATGGTTATCATTATTTGATACTTGATTCACTATTGTCATTTCTATATAATGAAGGGTTGTTATCTTTATTGTTCATGGTTTCACATTATTACTATTAATCTATAATTATTAAAAGAGGTGCACCTTTGGAATTACCTTCCCTTCAATTTTTTCATATTCAAGTTCATATGGATAGTTGGAACATGTTAATAATAGCCTAGCTACATGCCTCCTTCCATCTTATTCAAAGCCTCTTTTTTATTGATTTTGACTCCATAGCCAAACTAGATTGACGATGGTCCATTCTTTCACCCATTGCAATGCCCCATTATAACAATGATAATAATAATAAATTGATTAACTATCATTAATTTATTTATGAGAAAAAAATATGACTCAAAATTGTTATTAAATGTGATCTCTGGAACGAAGTTGCTCATTCATTATCATTAAAGGGATGGGGAACTTTAGTTACTCGATTTGACCATAGGCTATTAGTTTCGGTAATAGCAAACATTTTGCACTTATTATATCCCCCATCGATTATTCACTGTCTTAAAGAACTCGCCAATTTCTTCTAGGGGATTGGGCTGTGGGTGGTAAATAGTTGCTTCAGGTGAGCAATTATTCATTACTATGTGGTATCTAGGGTAAAGGTTAACCACTCACATTCATCCATCAGTGTGCAATGCCTCATCCATACAATGAAATAATAATAAATAAATTAAATTATTAATTATTAAATACAATGATCATGTGTTGCACCCCATAATAATAATTAATAATAATAATAGATAATAAAAAAAAATATATAATTATATAAATAAATAAAGAAATATATATAGTAACAATAATAAATAATATAAAGGAAATATTATAAATAGTAAAATAATAATCAAAGAACATATAATAATAGTAAATAATTTAACTATAATTCTGATAAATATATATATAAAATGCTATAAAAATAGTTAAATAAGTAAAGTTGAATTAACATTAAATTAAATAGGAAAGAGTTAAATTAAGGGCAAAATTGTATTAAATAAAACTTAAAATTAAGAACATAAAAAGTTGGCATGTTGACCAACACTGGAATGTGGACATTGCAAATCTCTTTCAACATTTTTTGCGATTGTTTGGTTCTTTTAATAGGATGATGAGGAAGATGAGATTATTAAAAAAAAAATTATTTATTTTTTAGAAGAAAAAACATATATATGTAGATATAGAAATGAGTAGATGTTTCATAATTTATCTTCATATCCCCTTTAAAAAATTGGAGACATTGTAGACCATGGACTCCATAACAGGGGAAAATTGAATATATCATCCCCCCATACAATTTATAATCACACTAAACTACAAAGATATTATGCAAGTGTCCACATAAAAAATGTTCTGATAAAAAATAACAATCATAACTAAAATACTCAGTTAAGGAGCATAGTGCCTTCCTCCCTCACCAAGTCATCCTCAGTAAGGCTAACGTGCATGAATCATGTAGGAGCATGGAGACCCTGTTTGGAGAGGCCATCCACCACCATGTTTGGCTCTCAGTATATATGTTGAAAAGAAATAGTCTGAAATTCTTGTTTTAGCATATCAAAATACGATCCAACAAGAATTTGAGGTGAGGTGTTGCAAAATTTGAAAGTCCTTGGATGCCATCAATGAGAGACTTTGAATCACCATATATATGAATATGTTGAATTAGTTTTTATCTGACGAACCATAGCAGCCCCCAAAGTGTCATAATTTCAACTCTGGTGTTGGTTCCATTGCTACCATGCCAAAAAAGTTTGTAATAAGAACGAAGAGAAATCCTGATCCAAGCTCCATAGCCACAGTTTTCAGCTTGTGCAGCCCCATCAAACATACCCACTGGAAAAAGTGTTTGAGTATGAGGTACTCACGTCCTAATCTTTTGGTCCATCTGAGCCTTACCCACCTATGCATCAACCCAAGCTAGAATCTTGTAGCATATGTGAGAAATATTCACTGGGTTACCATTAAAAACCCGATGATTCCAAGCACTCCATAGCTCCCATAAAATATAAAAAAGCATATTCTTATTTTGTCCCTATCCCGAGATCCACCAACTGAGGCATTGATCCATTGTGTTGAAGCTTCTAAACGGGATGTTTAACATCCAGAGGACATGACTCCAAACCTGCAAAGATAGCAAACATTATAAAAATAGGTGAAGGACGGATTCCACAAACTTAGTACAAAGAGGACACCAACCCGGACCCTAGTGGCCTCTTTTGGTCACATTATCCCACGTCATAATCTTATTGTTTCTTACCAACCATATGAAGAGGATGATCTTTATAGGAACGAGCTCTTTCTAGGCAGTTATAAACCAACAAATGTTAGACAATGAAAAATAGGAACAAATAATATAATTGTAGACCTCCGCTACCACCACCATGCCAAGTTGAATTTTACCAAACCATGTGAGCTCATCTCCCCTCTCGTTCTTGTATAAACTTGTTTGTCATAGTTCCATAATATATTATTGCCAAAACATTGCTTGCAGGCCGACCAGTCCAATGGCATCAGCGTCTTTCCAAACCCCATTGATTGTTCCACCTCTTGATAATATGATTTTAAAAATACAAGTCCCCTGGAGTGAAGTGTGTTTATATAGTCATTTGGTAGTTTAATTGATGACCTTATGCCAACTATTTGGTCAATGCCAATCAAAATCTTAGTACTCGACCCAAAGGACCATCTGAGTAGTTGTAGAAACCACCCTTTTACCTTGTGAAAACTTTTCCATATGAAGGATCCTTTTCTAATTCCAATACTACCTCTTTTGAACCAATCTTCGAAAACCAACTTCCTCAAGTACTTAAATTTAATGATATCCTGTCAAATCCCGCTATCAAACAGTGTTCTCCAAAGATATTTAATAAGGAGTGCCCATCTAAAAACCTTCATATCCAATAATCCCGAACCTCCAAAATCCATTGGTTTAGCAATAACTTCCCAGCATACTAACTGATATTTATTTCTCTCTCCAGTATCAGACCATAGGAAACGAGAGACAATGGATCGAATCTTCTTTATAATAGTCATCAAGAGGGAAAATAAATGAGACCAAAATATCGATAATTGTTGAAGGACCGATTGGATCAACGTATATCTCCCTCCCAAATAGAGCCACCTGTGAGTCCATTTGTCTAGCCTATGATGAAACTTGTCCATGAGCCATCTGTTCATTCATTCATTCTTCCGGAGAAGAGTGTTGAGAGGCAAAAGAAACATTGGCAGTAATATGTTGATTGAGGGCTCGGGGGTGGCCAACTATAGAAAAATTATGTGCAACTGAGCCTATGGTTGGGTGGAGAGTTGTCCCCAAAACTTTGTTGCGGTTGGCAGAATTCAGATAGCATTCAACTCCGAAATCACAAGT
>APFE030477420.1:0-25798 GCA_000404065.3 Pinus taeda | reverse complement strand
TTTAATTTACTATTAATATTATTAATAAAAAAAATATGTCTTAGTAATAGCTATATAACAATCTATCACTAATTTATTTACACTTTAACAATATCGAAAGGTGCTAACAACACTATGATAATAATATGGAAACAATCACCATTTTTTTTAGGTTCATTAAATCCACGAATGTAAATGTGAGATCTTTTGGTCATGCGAAAATACATTATAACCAGACTTGAAACCATTTCTAAATTTTCATCCCTCATGCCAAACCACAAGATTTAAAACAATTCGACGACATTTGAGCCAGTAGGGTTAGAGGTGTATGAGTATCCTGAAAAGTGATAAAATTCTAATAATTCTTTTCCTTTTAATGTTTTTATTATTAATATTTTAAATTCTTAATTTATGGGATCATCATGAATATTAGCCATGTCATAAATAAGATCTGAATTTGACAGAAATCATAAAAAAATTATCCTTTCTATCATTTGAGCTAGACCAAAGGAAATTTCAAAGTTGAATTGATTATATGAATTTTTTTAAAAATTAATTTAAACTCTTTCTTTCTCCATTTTAAGAAATTTTCATTGATGATGTACATAAAATTTTAAAATAATAATAAAATTGAAATCAAATTTTAATATTCACTATAATAACAATGAATACATCAAAATTATCATGTAACCATCTCTCTTTTCTCATTGACTTGATCCTTCATGGATGGTTCCATTTTCATGTTTGCATCTGGCCCTTTTGAAAGTTTATATAAACATGACATTCAAATCTTATTCATATGATACACATAAATACAAAAGATTATGTCACTTGGTTTCATATTCCAAGAGGTTTCTTGGACTTCTCATAACTCTTCATGTTCACTTTTCCCTGTTTTATTTACACATAAGTGAATATTAAAATTTACATAATCCCCTAAGGATTATGTTTCCAACATTCACCAATCTAAAGGGCGTATGTGAGTCCAAGAAGAGAGCAAAAAGATGAAGGTAAATAAAAACCAATGGCTAGATGTGAACACTAAATCTAGTGGCCTAAGGAAGACCACAAATTAAATGGGGTGGAAAATTTTCAAGTGTTCTATTAGTGTTGGTTTAAGGAAGACCACGAACCAAAAAGGTAGCAGAATTTGAAGTATTATATCAATGGTGTTGAATAATGTAACTAGTGTCAGTCTTCATATGTAACACCCCATGATACATAAGTTACTATGATTAATTTTATTTTAATTATCTTAGTACTTTTGATTTTTGTATGTTGGTTGGAACTTGTGGCTCGGTGGAAGACCCTACTAGAACTTTTTAATAAAATTTGTTGATTAGAAATACAAAAAGTGCATTTGAAAAATATTAAAAGAGACCAAGGGTAATGAACTTGAAACCTCCAAATAGTTGTAAACAATTATTACTTTATCTCTTCCTAGAGAAAGGGAAAAGAAGGAAAAGCCGATCTCGGTGGGGGAAATCTGGGGGATGACTAAAAGTTAGCTAGAGGATTGAGAGAATGGAGAAGTGAAAAACTTGAGGAATAGAATCCTTGTAGAAGTTTTAATAAGGGGACATAGTTTTGCTAGGTTTGAGGTGTTTTTGACCTAGACACTAAGTCAGTGGAACCCTCAAACAAGAAACCTTGACAAATGGTAATTCTGAGCTAGACTAGTAAGTCTTGAGGTTCAAAATGGATTAACTCGGTAGTTGAATATTGTAACTGTCTGGAGCAAGGAAGCTCAAGGGAGAGTCTGGACGTCATTGCCAGACTCGTGGTAGGGCGGCCTGGTTTTCTTAGGTGCTAAATAACCAATCAAGACAGACACAAATAAGTTTCTTACTAGTTTGTATATATTAATAATGAACTTTGTGCAATAGTGTTGCTTTCAGTTTAATTTTATTAGTGGATTACAGGTCATGTAACAGTTAATAGTTGGTCTTTCTTTATTATAGCCAATGTTGATAAAGGCATGTGCAAAGAATAATTCTTGTGTATCATGATCTTTTGCATGGAATAATTACTATGCGATGTATGTAGCATGGTTCTATTCAATAAAAATGTCGAGTAATAAAGTAATTATTTAAAAAAAAAATACAGAGACAAAAAATAAAATCAATATACTTCTTAACCTTCACAGAAGATTCATAACAAAGATTCAAGGGGAACCTGGTTAGCAGGAGGTAACGATCCAAAGCTCCATCTAGGTAGTCTAGATTCTAAGTAACCTAACTAAATACCCTAAGGGTTGAGAGCCTAGCCCCAAAATACCTAGGACATTTTCTCAGTCGGGCATCAATAATTTTTAGCCACCAAGGAAAGGGAAAAGTAAAAAAGAATGCATGTAGTAATTAAAAGCATTGTGCCATCTTCATTGGCATATATACAAGGGGCCAAATAGAGCTCTAGACCTAGTAATGATTAAATATATATGAAACAAAACAATATACATGTACTTGCAGGTAATGATTGTATAAAGAAAATAAATTGAATACATTTGCATGCACCATGCATGTGGAGACAAAAACCGAAAACTATGAGAATAAACAACCTTCATGAATCACATCCAAGGTAAAACGCCTTGTTTTAAATTACAACTACATACATAAAATTAGAAGGAGAACTGATAACAACTTTGCATAACTTAAACAAATGTCTGGTTGCATTTTGTTTAGACTTGTTTTAAGAGAAACTATAGTCAACCCCATCATTGTGCTTGATAATTAAGATAGTATGACCATATTACAAAAAAAGAAAAAGAATATATTATCTAACCCCGCTGGGTTGAGACCTGGTATGTCCTGTCTCCACGGCTAGACTTAACTAGTCCTTCCCCATAAATTATATTGATAATCAGGGAGAAGAGTGAGGGTTTTGAAGTAACCCTCACTGAAGGATGAGGTTCGAGAAAAAAACCTAGAATCGAAAACAAAGAAACCTCAGTAAGAAATTGCAATCTATGGCCAATCTAAGCTTGAGATTCCCAATCCAGTACCTGGAACAGAAGAACTCACTTATAACCAAGGGATGGAGAAATTATCCAGTTCCTAGCAGTGATGAAAATATATTGAAATAAAAATAGAGTTGGAGTCAAACAACATATAACAATATAAATTACCTATTTCAGAGTGAATCTATTCGACAAAGTAATGTTGAGGACTTGCAATTCAAAATATGCTAATTGAGCTTCTGGAGAATTGTAAGGAAATTTCTATTGACATAGTTGAACTGAGAACAAGAGGGAAATCTGACTGAGCGTAACCACAAAAATTTTCCCCCTCGTCAATCGATGGGAAACCTAGTTCAATGAACACCTGTGAATAGATATATTCAACGGAATCAGAGTGCAAGTCGTGGGAGAGAAAATTCACATTGTAAGTCTAGAATAACATGGCAGAATAACTGCAAACCTTACCTGGAAAGAGGCCATGAGGATGGATTGAAACCCCAGGACCAGGAGGGCAGAGAACAGAGCCCAAACCTTAGCAACCGATACAAAATGGGGAATTGGGCATAGAACAGGAGCAACCCATTAGTTACAAAAATGAATTTCTACATTTCCACGGTTGGATGATGCTTTGAACACACGGGAGAAGGGTTTGCATGATATCATTCAACCTCATAACTCGCCCGAGAATATCGTAACATGGATGGAAAAAATTTATTTGATATGATAATCATTAAACCTATGTACTGTAGATTAGAATATAGCCCGTGGAGGAATTCGATAATTAATGTAAAACTAACACATGTGTAGTATGAATTAATTTTAACCATATGTAAATCCTGGTTGTACATAGTGCGAGGGGTGTATTCACCTCCTTTCAATAATAACATTCATCAATGATTAATGTGTCAATTCTTTACTCCCTAATCATACATCAACACCATATAATTTCTTATGGTAAGTAAATTATTATATATAATATATATATATATATATATTGAACAAGTGTTATAGATGAGACATGTGACATGTGGTATCAGAGTGTAAGGTTTCTACACTCTGGCCAACATGGGAAACTAAGAAAACCATTATTGTGTTAATGTACACAAAGAGGTAGAATCGAAATAAGATGCGGAGAGGAGTTGGACCACCAACCCGGCCAGAGGCATCATATGTCGAAGCCAATCCGAAAATGTCGGTACAGTTAGAGGAAGAGTCTCACCAAGGTAATGTCGCACTGCTGGAAATAGTTCAGCAGTTGCGCACTGAAATGATTAATTTTAGGGCTAATAATGAAAAATTAAGGCAGGAACAGGAAATAATTTTGAAGAGCTTATCTAATAAGCAAAATCAACAGGAGCTAAACACAAATTCTCGCAATGGAAACAAGACTGATGTGTTTCAACAGAAGGAAGATCATGCAGAATCTAAAGTACAAAGAAATGAAGGTGAAGGAAGATCTGACAATTTTTCGGGGGACAAAGGAATTAAGAGGTAGAAAACCAAACTATAAGCAAAGTTCAAAACGATAAAACTCTCAAGCATTGACGGTGAGGCTGAGAAAGCAATTGAAGCCTAGTTGAATAATATGAACAAGTACTTTCAAATCTACGAGTATGGCGAAAACCTTAAAGTCAAATTGGAAATATACCAACTACAGGGTAAAGCCACCCTGTGGTGGGAAGAAATCAAAATTGTACAGAAATTGAGGAACATGAAGTAACTTTTACGAACTTCCAAAAGCATTTCAAAGATAACTATATGGCAACGATTCTATGATAAAAAGATGAGGGAGTTTCATGACTTGAGGTTGGGTCAGTTAACAATGGATGAGTTCGTAACAAGGTTCACCTCCTTGTTAAGATACATTCCATAGATTGAGGGGGAGAAGGCTAAGGTGTAACATTTTACCGGTAGTCTACTTGCCTTTATGAGGTAAAAGTTGGAGTTTGATAATCCAAAAATAATGGATGAAGCAATTCAGAAAGCTAGAATATGTTATCAACAAATGAAACAAAAAGGAGAAGGCAATCGGAATGGGCCCTTCAAAAAGGGACATAAACGCTTTCCAAACAGTAGAAATGTGAAAATTGTTGGTGGAAGGAATGTGCACCAAAAAGAACAGATGAAGTTTTCTAGAATAAATCCGCAAAAACTTGGATTAGAAACTGATAATAGGCAGATAAAGGTGATAAGCAAACCAAAAAACAACCAACGAAAGAAACCTCCTCTGCCATGTTGGGGATTTGGAGAGACCTATTACTGTAAAAATTGCCCTCATCATACTCAAATGGAGCAGGTTGCTAATGTGCAAGAAGCATCTATAGTGGGAGAGGTGGCTAGAAGCATACCTAGAATAAATGAAACTTTGGATGATAATCAAGTAGAATATCAACCCATCATGGTAGAAATAGAAGGTAATATATCTAGCCACTCTTTTTCTATTTTGGTAGATCCAGGTGCAAGCCTGAGTTACATCAGTCCAAAAATAGTGCAAAAATGTCATTTACAAATGGTTAAATTTAAAAATCCCTGGTTGGTGCAATTAGTTATAGGATCTAAGCGGAGAGTGAATGCTAAGATTGAGAATTGTTCTATTAAAATAGGAGAACAACAAATTGAAGTGGATTTTAATATATTACCCCTAGGCTCATTTGATGTATTGATTGGAATGGATTGGTTAGAGAAACATTGATCTCTAGTAGATTGTAAAGAAAAAATTATTACTTTCCTTGATGAAGGGGGAATCAGGCAAGAAATTCAAGGGATTAAAAGATATTTTAAAATGTGACCAATCACAGCCAACCAGTTAGGAAAATGTATTTGGAATGGTTGCCAAATCTATGTTGTGCAAGTGGGTTATTCTAACTCTAAAAATAAGACTCTTTCCCTAGAAAATATGCCAATTATACAAGAATTTACTGATGTTTTTCTAGAGGAAATACTTTGGTTGCCACCTAAATGAGACATCGATTTCACCATTGAATTAGTTCTAGGATCATCTCATGTGTCTAGAACCCCTTATCGAATGAGTATACCTGAATTAATGGAACTTAAAATGTAGTTGCAAGAGCTCCTAGATAAAGGTTATATTCAACCAAGTGTGTCACTATGGGGAGCTCCTGTACTATTTGTGAGGAAATTTGACAAAGGTTAAAGGAAGCGTGCACCTCATGAGAATGTTTTGGTACTAGCCAATTCATTATGGCCTTTACCTTTTCTGGGTCAACTAAAATCCCTTCTCCTAAAATGATGTGCCCAAGATAATGAACTTTCTTCTGAAAGAAGGAACATTTTGACAATTTTCCATACAATTGATTTTCCCTTAATCAAGTCAATACAACCCTTAGGTGCTTTTCATGCTCCTATTCATTCTTGGAATATACAAGAATGCCGTCAAGAAAGATTTGCACAAATCGGTCCAAATACTTCCTGAACACGCCATTCATGAGGCTCATGAATGCTATTGGTGCATTGGTCAAACCAAATGGAACAACTACAAACTCGTAGTGCCCAAACCAAGTTTGAAATGTAGTTTTTGAGATATCACCTTCCATAATCCTCAATTGGTGGTATCCAAATCATAGATCGATCTTTAAGAAAACCACTGCTACCTTAATTTGATCAAATAGGTGATATATTCTAGGTATTGGGTACCTATTATTTATTGTGGCTCTATTCAAGTCTCTATGATCTATGCATAGCCTTAAGGAACCATCCTTCTTCTTGACAAAAATCACGGTGCACCCCAAGGTGAAATACTAGGTATGATAAATCCCAAGTCTAAAAGCTCTTTTAACTACATCTGCAACCCAGATAGTTCTAGAGTTGTCACCCTATAGGGTGTCTTAAATATTGGTTCTACACCAGGTTTTAGGTCGATTGTGAAATCAATCTCCCTTACAGGAGGTAATCTAGGCGATTCCTTAGTAAAAAATCCTTGAATTCTAACAAAATTGGGTGTTGATCTAGGGAGTGTCCTTTCTGGTCACTTATAACCTTGACCACATATAGTTTGCAACCTTGCCGAAGACAACATTTTACCCTCATCATGGATATGAATTATAGCGACACTCCTCTCTTGATTCCACAAATCTCAATTGACCTACCTTCATCATCTAAACAAATCACCTTCTTCTTGAAACAATCTACCCAAGCTCAATGAGCTCCTAGCCAATCCATTCCAATAATTACATCGTACGTCCCCAATGAACTTAGTTATACACACCCCAAGGTTTACCTGACATTGGTCAACAATAGGTCTTACTACTCGTTTTATCCCATAAGCCACTTCAACTTGCTTAAAGTCATCATGCTCATAAGCTGCCAACTACATTTTTCTAATGTAACTAGTGAAATGAAACTATCTGTAGCCCCTAAATCAAAAAAAAATTTAACTTTTACTTTGTTTATCATACTTGAGGTTTCTACCACAGCAAATTGGTGTTCAACTTGTTGTTTATCAACTGCTGCATAGATTCGATGGTGGCTACTTGCTCCCCCCATTGGTGCTTTTCCTTCTCTACGGTTGTTACCAGTTTGTAACTCAAGACATCATGCTGGTAATGAGGTCACCCACATCCCCAGCAAGTGATGCGCAGTAGGATTTGAAAAGAATGTTGTGGAGTTCTTTGGAAAGAGTTCCTTCCCTTGGGACCCCGACCCCTACTTGATGCTCCTCGTGTATGACCTTGAATTGCACGAATCATTGAAGCTGGGGGTGAAGCTGCACTAGTAACCATTGAAATCCCCATTATCAGTGCTATGGGCACAACCCTGTTTCCATATGGTGGTGGCCTCAAACTCACCCCCTGGGGAAGGTATGAGGGGCCTCCCCCTTAAACCTCAGTTGTTGTGGAAAAGTGGTTTTGTTTCCACCCTTTAATTCTAAGTGCTATTCAAAATAACGAGCATGTTCCACAACTTCTACAACTGAGGATGGTTTCCACATCCACACCATTGCCCTAATCTTAGGGTTCAATCCATCAATAAAACGATCTTCTTGGCGCTGATTAGTATCCATCTAGGAGACATACTTGACCAATTCCATGAATCTAATCTCATATTCTTCCACCATACCATTTCCCTATACCAAAGCATGGAAGGCTCCTACCTATTGTTCTTCATAATATGTTCGTAGGTACCTTTTCCTGAATCTCTCCTCAAATAACTCCTAAGTAACTGTTTCTGGAGTGAGGTGTAGTTGACGCTCTAAGTTACCCCACCAATTCAGAGCACTATCTCTGAGTTGGAATACCGCTATTTTAGCTTTTGAATTGGAAGTATAATCTCTTAGTGCGAAGCACCTTCTCATTCCTTCTAACCAAGCTTTTGTACGTTCGCTAGCATGACCTCTAGCAAAATCTAGGAGCTTAATCTTTTGGATCTCCCTAGTAATCTCCTCAATTAGAGGTCTTCTATTAGAGTCTTTTAATCCCTCATGATTTTCTAATCCTGCTGGAGCGTGCTCTACTTCCACTTCAATTATTTGGCATCCTCTTAAAGTCTCATTAATTTCTTCTAGGGAATGCAAGATGAGAGCCAAGTCCAGTGAAGGTAATGGGTTATTTGTAGGAGTTCCTTGTGATGACACTCCTTGACCTTGATTTCTTCGCGTCCTCACCATTTTGAATTGCTCAAATATCTGTATGATATGCAAGACTTATTTGCACAACTTAGGGCCTTGTCAATTCTTACTCTGCTCTCACATGTTTTGCATAATGATAGGTGTAAGTTTTTCTTTTGTTATGCTTGTAAATGAGTATTTCTAATATTGAGAAGATAATCGTGGATCTACCAAATCCTCTCCCATTTCTATTTAAGGAAGTGTTATGGCGCACTGCTAGTCACCCTCAAATATCTTTAGATATCCTTAAACAATCATCCTAAATCCATCTTATATATTTTAAGCATTCACATAAACATTAAATTACCATTTTAATCACATTATTATAACTAGGTGTCCCCTTGAAATTCTATCAATAATGCTAGATTGTCATTTTTATTATATTATATATATATATTATATATATATATATATATATATATATATATTATCCTTGTGTTTTCAAAGTAGGTATCTAATGGCCTCAATCAACTCAACACTCACATTATTGTTAGGTATTTACTATCCCAATGATATATATAGAATGGTTAGTGCTGCATGTTTTAATATTTCAATCTTATATATTGTCTTAAAGGAAGTTCTAAGGTGCTAATCAATTGGTGTTCACCTTTGACACTTTAATGTGAATATGTTGGATTTCCTTTTTGTAAACATATGCGTATTAATGTTATAACTTTATTGTGTCTCAAGAAAATTTCAAAAATTTGCATCTAAAAAAAAGTTTAGAAATATGCATGGCATCAACCATAATGTGAGTAATTTGTAAAAATTTCACTTAAGTTCATTTATATTATTGAATATTATTAATAAATAAACAACTTGTTTTAATGGCAGTAGTCTATAACGCGACTTTTTGAAAGCCTTTCCGGCGGATTTTTCCGGTCAAAATCCGGCAACAATTCATTGTAATTCCAAGTTTGATAGCTAGTTTCTGCACAATCAATGGCTCCCAGGGGTTTTCCAGGGCGCTGAATCCAAATATGCAGTTAAAAAACCATTTTAACTGCTAAAAATCAAGATTTAACCTCATTTCTTCCGCCGGATTCCGTCACCGGAATCTCCAAAAAGTCGCATTATAGACAACTCCGTTTTAATGCACCTTAAAAGGTCAACCTTCTCACTAAATCTTGTCATTATATGAATTAATATGGTTGTAAGAAAATATATGAACTGCAAAATAATATTTCTTTGTATTACTGTTAATCTAAATTTTTAAAAAAATAATCTCAATTTTATTAAAGGGACTTAAATCTATAGGAAATTGCAACCTTCTTTTATGCATAGATAGGTTATTTTTGTTTACTCTATCAATAATTCTTCTATCTAAAGGTTCTACCACAATTTGCATAAATTTGGGTGGGCACTAACCTTGGTAATTTCCTATATAAATTTATGTAGTGAATTGCATAATGTATGGTAGGAAGTAACTCTTGGTAAACATATTTAGCTATCTAAGAGTAATTTTAGTGGGCACTAACCTTAGTAAATTCCTATGTAAATTTATGTAGTGAATTGCGTAATTTATGGTGGGCAGTAACTCTTGGTAAACATATTTAGCTATCTAAGTGTAATTTTGGTGGGAACTAACCTCACTAAACACCTATGTAAATTTACTTCAAGAACAAATTTGATTTATATATATATATATATAATATATATATATAATATAATCCAATTTGATTTATATATAAATAATATATTAATCCAAATTATATTTAAATGTTAATAAATAAACATTAATAATATGACTATGTAACTATATACTAACATGAATATACACTATTATATTGATTTAGAATTTTGACTATCATATTAAATTAAGACATCAACCGTTAAACTTAATAATGTTACACAAACCTTCAAAATTAATACAATAATACCAAGAAAGATAGCCACTACCAAAAACAAAAAACTTCAGGTCAATAAGTCCACTTCCTTCATTTTTCATCTTCCATTCAACACAACAATGTTTATGAGCTTTTGTTAATGTGTAGTCTTTTCAAATTTTTCTAACTCACCCACTACATCTTGGTCGACAAATACTAATTGGGAAAGTCAAATGGGGCCTGAAATTAAGTGCTCGTGCTACCTATTTCGCTTCTCTCTCCCGTTCAATAAGCTGGTTCTATTTTTTTCCATAAAGTAATAACACATAAATATAATATCTTTAGTAACTGTAATAATCAAGTTCAGAATGGGAATTAAAAAATGATTGGCGTTTTATTAAAATTTATTGTTTTAAAGGTTTGCAATCTAAGTATGGCTTAATTCTTCCTTTACCAACAAATACTATGAAATCAGAGCAAAATAAATAAAAATGATGAGGTCAGAATTCTAGATTGGAGTGGGATTGCCCAATCAATCGATTATCCTTTTAACAAGAATAGTTTTAGAATGAATCAATTAATTTCTTCTTTCTCGCATAGAGTTACATGTAAAATAATAGTAATAGCTCAGTCCTATGAAATATGTTTCTCCACGGCTTCAGTGTAGATGACTACATAGTATAGATAAATATATCACATATATATGGCTATAGACCATTGCTATAACTGTATGGAGTAGATAATAACCTGGAAATTTATTGGATTTTCAATCGATTCTCTGCCAGAGGCATCTTTTGGGTCACTGCTTCGACACCGACAATCAACTTGCACCGACCTTGCTTCTTAACAACTCTTAATAATTTTATCGTTTGGATCTCTCTTGGGATGTTTCGAGTTACGCATAATACTTTAATAATGGTATAATTGATGATTATGACTGTAGATATTATATATCACATAAATTTTCATTTTTTGGAATACCCAAGGGCACTTAATATAGTGTAGGACGTATGTATATTTTCAAAGAATACCTCAGGGCACTTAATGTAGTGTAGGACGTTTGTATATATCTTTGAAAATAGTTGGAAATATTAGGGCAATATAATTTTATATATTTCCACAATTTGAGAACCCTGGTGCAGTAATATTTGCACAATCCACTTTACTGTTTTTTATTGTGCAACTGAATTCAAAATTTAATGATTGAGTACAGTCATATGGACATCCGAAACATATGCAAAGCCCATAAGGTCTCAAAGAGTTTAAACATGGCTCTGATACCATATGTGAGGATCCTTCTTAAGGTCCTCCAACTACAAACTAAATTTATTTTATTTAAACACAATAACAAGGTAAATAACTTATTTATAACTCAACATTTATTTGATGATAATATACAATTAAAATTTATTTACAACAAATTAAACAAGTAATAATTTCATTGCAACCATTTACATAAGTAATCAATATATGGAAGAATACATATTCCAATAGCTCTGTTGAGATGCTCCTCGCTCTGTTGGGATGCTCCTCTCGACTTCCCGACTGAATTTGCTTCCCAGCCAACTAGGAACTATTTTCTAGCCCAGGGAACCTCACAAGTTTCCTATCCCTCCGAGCCTAAGTCCAACCAGATGTAGTGTGTCCAAGTTAAACAAACACTCTGAAGATCCAAGTTTGAATTCTCTTATTTATCTCTTTATTTTTTCCTTTTTCTTTTTCTCCACATTCCTCCCAAAACAAAATCCTCGAAAACCAAAACCAAAACCAAAACCAAGACCAAGAATCCCCTCTCCTCTCATCATCTTTCCCCTTTTATGACTCTTCCTCCTATCCACCTCAACCACCTATCATTAATGTTATGACTACTCTTTCATCCTTTCATTCAGTGTATTTGAGAAAACATTTTGGGAATAAAATATTCGATATTTGATTTATAATTAAATTAGAGAAGACCATATCGTCTCCTTAGTAGATTTGAAAAGGCACATTGGGATATAGATATTTAATTTCGAATAAGTGAGAGGAGACCATATCCTATCCAAAATTAAATTTGAGAAGACGAGTTGGGAATTGCAAAACTAGATTTGAAAAGACACATTGGGATATGCATATTTAATTTGGAATAAATGGGAGGAGACCATATCTTATCCAAAATTAAATTTGAGAAGACAAGTTGGGAATTGAATAATAACAATAATAAAATTTATATCAGTAAAATAAAATTACAGTTTTACAAATATAGGTATATACTAATATTTCTTGATAATTATAAGTCAATATTTTAAGGTAAATTAAACACTAATAAAAATTAGCCTGATAAGATTAAGTAGGGCATTACAATGATCCCGTGCATGAAACAATTACTATGTGACGAATAAAACATGGTTTTGTTTAGTAAAAGTATCGATTAATGAAGTAATTATTTCAAAATAAATAATTACAGAGACAAAACAGAAAACCAATATACTTCTTAACCTTCACATAAGATTCATGAAAAAGACTCAAGGGGAGCCTAGTTAGACGGAGGTGACGATCCAAAGCTCCACTTAGGCAGTCCAGATTCTAAGTAACCTAACTTAATACCCTAAGGGTCAAGATACTAGTCCCAGAATACCCGGACCTGTTCTCGGCCGAGCATCAATAAATTTTAGCTGTCGAGGAAAGGGAAAAGTAAAGAGAAATGCATGTTGTAATTAAAATCATTGTGCCATCTTCATTACAAGGGGCTAGACAAAGCTCTAGACCTAGTAATGATTAAATATATATGAAACAAAATAATATACATGTACTTGCAGGTAATGATTGTATACAAAAAACAAATTAAATATATTTGCATGCACCACACATGTGGAGACAAAGACAATACTGGAAACTAGCACTGCTAAAGCATATACCAGGACATAATTATAGTAAACCCACAAGTATCGATTTTGGGCCAAAACCTTACTATATAATGACTTATATTCAAGATATAAAACTATGCGAGTAAACAACATGCATGAATCCTGACCATGGTAAAAGGCGTAGTTTTAAATTACAGTATCATACATGAAATTAGAAGGATAACTAATAACAGCTTCACGTAACTTAAACAAATGCATGGTTACATTTTATTTAGACTTGTTTCAAAAGAAACAACAGTCAACCCTGTGACTGTGCCTGATAATTAAGACAATATGACCATATTACAAAAAAAAAAAGGAATTTCTATCTAACCCTATTGGGTTAGGGCCTAGTAAGCCCTATCTCCACAATTAGCCTTAACTAGTCCTTTGCCATAAACTATAATTATAATTAGGGAGCATAACAAGGGTTTTGAAGTAACACTGATCAGAGGATGAGAATGAGGTTCCCAGGATGTACCTAGTCCATTTATCGTGGAAAAATCAAAGGCTCTTCCCTTTGTTAACATTTCCCATCAATATCTGGAACATCTTGTCAAGCTAATGGCAGAGAATGGCTCGATCTACCACTTCAATGGGCTATGGCCTCAAACAACAAATCTTTACAAATGGATACATTCTAATTGGACTAGATCTTGCAAGGTTCTCTTCTGTTCTAAGGGCTTCTTCACAGTTGTGTTTGCCCGTCGGGAAGATTATCAAAGTGCTCTATCTAAGGGCCCATGGTTCTGGGGAAAAGGGGGGCTTTTCATGACCCCTTGGTTCCTAGACTTTGACCCCTCTATGACATTAATCATAGAGCTCCCCATGTAGTTTTGGCTTCCAAACTTGTCAGCCCATTTGACTCATGATTCAGTGATTACAAGTATTAGAAACACCTTGGGTCGCTTCCTAGCCACATATCTTACGCAAGGTCAAAGTGGAATTTATACTTACAGTAAGATCTGTGTAGAACACGACATTAGTAAAGGCTTGCCTGACAAAATCAACCTGAAAATAGGTGATTTCCACTGGATCTAGCTCTTGGACTATGAGAACATGACTTTTCGTTGTCGCCTCTACCATCAAACATGACACCTACATAACTCTTGCACTCAAAAGCTAATAAAACAAAAGACTAAATCTAAGGCTTAGAAGCCATGCAACACACCCCTTATGGAGGAAGATGACTCCTCATCTTCAAATCAGGAGGATAGTGAATCAAATGATGAAATGCTCTCTTCGAATGAGGACTACAAGGAGAGTAAGGAGAATAAAAGTTTAACACTTTGCAAACAAATAAACAGTACTACTATTTTATTGGGAGTGGTAAGTGAGCTCGCGAATTAGTTTCCTTTGAATCTAATAAGGACACAATAGTAGCTTGTCAAGGAATTCTTCAACAAGTCGTGGTTACTCCTTCGCCAAATGGGTGGGTGAAATTAACCAAAAAGTAAAGGAAAAAAAGTAAATATGAAAACCAACCCTAAGTTGGGCGATACTTTTGTTTGTTTGTGTACTTGGCGGAGAGCGCGAGATTGTCTCGCTACAATTTGGTTGTTTGGTCGTTGTGAAAATCCCACCCTTGAAGGCGGGTATTGGTAAATTCCTTTTGATTTAAGGAAAACTCTATGCACAAATTTTAATGGATATAATATATAATAGTATATTATTAGTAATATAATATATATATATGATATAAATATCATACATCAGTTTTAAAAAGTTGATATAAATATGTATATTCCACATGTAAATACTAAATATTGTATGGTGAGAGAGTAATTTTTTTTATATCTTCTAGGTTGTAATGTCAACAAAAAATTCAACCAGCTGATTATTGATATTCTATAATATTTTTGATTAAAACTTATCACATAAGTATATTCACTTTTGTTTTTAATAATATTTGACGTTGTTTTTTATTTAAAAACTATTTCATTTTAATTTTAAAAGGGACATAGGTCAACTCAAGACTTTTAATTAAAACTAATCACATAAATATATTCATTTTTGTTTTTAATAATATTTGTCATTATTTTATTTAAAAAAAAATCATTTTTTATTTTAAAAAAGACATATGTCAACTCAAGATTGAGGTATAGAAAGGAAATCACACATCTTCCCAGGGTGTAGAACGCATCTTAAAAAAACCAATATTGTGAAAGTATTAAAAAAAAACCATTATTATTATTATGAAAATAAGTATAAATAAATATTCCAAAGTAATATTGTTTTTATAAATTTTTTTTATAATTTTTTTTTTTTTAAATTTTTCTATAATATTGTTTTGATTAAATAAAAGTTCTTAAATAATAAGTAATACAAATTTGAGTTGTCTTTAGTGTGACTTTTTGGAAGTTTTTTCGGTAGGTTTTTCTAGTCTAATTTCTTTAAAATCCTGTAGGAATTTATTGGAATCACAATTTTGATGGGTAACCCTACACAATCCAAGTGCCCTAGGGGTTTTTCAGGTACTAAATCCATATATCCAACCGAAACACAATTTAATTAACACAAATCAAGATTTCACCTAAACTTTTTCCACCGAATTCCAACACGAGAAAATCAAAAAAATCAAACTAAAAACAACTCCATAAAATATCCACAATTATAATATATTAAATTTTTTAAATTAAATTAATATTTTATAATTTTATTTTAATCTACTTCATTAACCAATGATTCATCTTTATGTAAATTTTAAATAAATATTCCACCTCCGTAAAAAATAAATATATAAATCACTAATTTAGTAGCAATGAGTGAGAACATAAAAATGGCCGCAACGCATATCAACTTTGAGTGTTCCCATAAGTGTCCCCATAAATTTCAGAAAACATAAATAAAAAATCACTAATTTAGTAGTGATCAGTGAGTGAAAACATTAGAATTAAAATAAAGGTGGCTGCAAACGCACATGAAGAGTAATAATTTTATAAAACATATTTGCCTTGATTTTCAAAGATACGGCGGATGAGGAGGTCCATGCGCCGAGCACCTCTGGCGCGGGGACAATCCTATTGGTTTCGGGTTGCAAAAATTTTCCGACGACAATTCCGTTGATGGATTTTAACGTCTGTTTATAGAAACGGAGACAAAGAAGTTTATAGAAACGGAGACAAAGAAGTGGGACCAAACAGCTACGTAATCGATTTAAGAGAATCGGCAATCGGGATAAGGGTTGCCTGCGGTTGATGATCATGTATATATTTTTCAAATACCTACGTTGGATCATATTTCAAATTATCATATATTTGTTGGATCATTAAATCGGCAATCGGGATAAGGGTTGCCTGCGGTTGATCATATACCTACGTTGTATCATATTTCAAATTATGATATATTTGATGATTTTTTTTTTTAACAAGTTTGACGATGGTTGGCATTGACATTTCCGATCCCTCTTACCTGGAACTTCAAGTCATTATTTTGGGACGGTCATCATCCATTGTTAACGCGTTACCAAACGTGCGTACCATCCGTGGGATGAGATATATTTGATCCCTCTTACCTGGAACTTCAAGTCATTATTTTGGGACGGTCATCATCCATTGTTAACGCGTTACCATCGGTGCGTACCATCCGTGCGACGACACAAATATTTTGTGAAAGCGTGACTTTTCATCAAACTTTTATATGTTTATATGTTTGGAGAGTAAAACTTTTATGTGTTGGGATTTTTCCTGTACAAAACTCAAATTACCAAAAATAAATAAATTTGTCAATTCCCATGTAGTTTTAAACAAAATTGATCCACACATATGAAACAAAAACACAGAAAAATTAGATTAATAATTTATTTTCACCCGCGTCTTCACGTTGAAAGTGTGCCAAACGATGGCGGTTTTAAAATATTTTAGCAAGATTGGAATCTCGGGTGGATGTTCTTTCAATAATAATGGCTTAATTAAATTTAATATTTTTTTGGTTAAGTTTGGTAGATTTTTTTTTTTTCCTATTAGATAAAATTGGTCAGTGGTTTCAAATTGCCTAGTAAGAAATCAAGTTTATTGGACACTTAACCTCATAATATGCCATTTAGTAACAAAAAACCTAAAATCTCTAGATCCAAACAATATAAGTTTTAGTTTTTTGTCCAATTCCATACTATAGAGTTCTACATACATATGTAAAAATATAGAAAAATTTAAAAGCTAATGGGATAATAAATAAAATTATCAGAAAGTAGGCATGTTAATCGTGTTGTTTAGGTCAAGCTGAATCCACGGGTGTTGAATTTTTGGCATTCATTCCGGGCAACTCTGAACCAGAATGCATGGGAGTGCTTCTCAATTCTACCAAGGCAAATGCCTTGTTTTTGGAGTTGAAACTACACCTTCCAAAATTCCTTCTTGTAGTTTGGCATTCCTTGAACCGTGACTACCATGCCTATAAAGATCCACTCCATTGTCTTTCCCAACTGAGTTTTTAGTTTAGTAAAATTAATATTGAAAAATTCTAAATTCTAAAATAAAATAGCATCCGTATAGCAATTGAAATACAAATATAATCTTAATTCATTCCATCTAATTTTTTATAATAGCATGTTGACATAAGTACTAGCGCCATTTATTTGGACATACAGAGTAAGGCCACGGGGGTTCTAGGTATTTACAATAACATGTTTTTTTGGGGACATACAGAGTAAGGTCACGAGAGTTCTAGGTATTTATAATATCATGTTGACATAAATACTATCGCAATTTTTATTGCACATACAAAGTTAAACCGCGAGATTTCTGGGTATAGATATCAAATGGCAGGCGTGGCGTGGGAATGGCTTCCAGGGGCACCGCCTTGTGCAGTGTCATTCCAAATTTGTCGGCCATGTCTACGTTCTCCGCACTGATGCCTAGGGGAGGTGCCCAGTCGAATGAATGGATGAGAGAAGCCAATACCAGATGAATCATCCGATTCGCCAATGGAAATCCCACGCACATTCTTCTTCCTGCCCCGAACGGAATCAGATCGAAGTGTTGACCCTTGAAATCCAGATGGCTCATCTTATCCTCTCCCATAAATCTTCCCGGGGCGAATTTCAACGGTTCATTCCAGATTGCAGGATCCCGTCCGATTGCCCACACGTTAACCAGTACTTGGCTGTGTTTGGGTATCACGAATCCCCCAATCTCACAACGACTATCTGCTCTGTGAGGGAGGAGAAGAGGAACTGGCGGGTGCAATCTCAACACTTCTTTCATCACCGCGTGAAGGTAAGGGAGACGGTCCATGTCACTTTCTTCCACCATTCTTTTGCGCCCGACAACTCCGTCCAACTCCGCTTGGACTCGTTCCATTATCTCCGGATTACGGACCAGTTCTGTCATCGCCCATTCTATTGTGGTTGCGCTTGTGTCAGTTCCTGCACCCAAAATCTCCTGCAACATACAAGGCAGGCATTAAACATAAGAAGTTACAACCTTCTTTTGCAAAGGGTGGTGCTGAAGCAACAGTTTTAACAGATCAGTTCGTTTCTCCCGTCATGTATTACAGTAATCTGAGATGAGATAAGGAGAGACTTACAATTAAGTAGACTTTGATACCATCGACTGTAAATTCATTGCTTCTTATGTCAAGCAGAGCGTGCAAGAGGTCCTTTTCACTATCGCTTCCATCGGTGCCTTTGCCTCTTGCGGTGAGGTGATCCTCTATGAATTTCTCAAGAATGGCATATACTTTTCTCCTGTGTATTGCTGTACTACGGGAGATGTCCTGTGGATCCCAATGAAACCACTGTAGAAACGGGAAAGAGTCCGCCAGATTAGTAACTGCATGAAGCTCCAGCAGTTTAGCGATGCTTTCTTGCAACACCTGAGAAACACAAGAATCGGGATCAGACATCCGAAGATCTTGTTCCCCAATAGATTAGCTGTGATGTTGAAGGCAGTGTGTCCAATATTCACACACTTCCCTTTCACGGCGTCTTCAAAGATCAGACGAATACTTTGATATACTTGTTTTTTTCTGAGATGTTGCAGAGCTTCTATCTTCTTGACAGAGAAAAGTTCAGTAGTCGATATACGTCTCAGCATGCGCCAGCGAGGTCCAATTTGGCCAAAACTCAGTGAAGATTTGGTAAAAGGCTTGTTTGCTTGTGTCACAGGCCGTCCTGCAAGGAGGTGGTCATGGATTTTGAGAACTTCCTTTGCCATGGCGGCAGAGGAGGCTACTACTGTGGTTTTCATTCCAAAGGAGAGAGACATGAGAGGACCGTATTTGGTCGCAAGGTGGAAGAGCGTTTCGTTGGGCTTATCACCGAGCTGGAAGAGATTTCCCACAACGGGCCATCCTGGAGGCCCCGGAGGAAGCCTCGAAATCTTCCTCCTCATCACATGCAAAACGAAGAGTATGATGAAGAAGAAGCTTACCCCCGGAATAGAATACGAGAACATCCAACCAAACTCCATTGGCAATTTGATTAGACGCAAGGAAAGAAGAGCAAGGAATGCAGGGAAGATAAACGATGTGGTTACGGACACGAGAGATGACAAAACCATTCGTTGCAACAGGTTTATACAACCAATAGCCATCTCTATAGTCAAAGATCGTGCTTCAGACTCTTTTCGCACATGAATAAAATAAATGCAAAAGACAAGACTCAAAACTAAATGAAAAGAATTGGGCCGTCTGCAAAGTATTTCTTTCCATTTATATACCACATAAATGATAATTTAATTGGCACGGGTTCTGTCGTTTCTCACATCAAACAGTAACCAGGCATAAATTTGAGGGCACGTCCATTCGTCTTGTTAATTTTCTTATGACATGCTTGTTTTTAAAACAGGCCTTCACATGAGGCTCGTTGTTTTATTTTATTGGGAAAGCCCATGACGATGGAGAACATTTAAATAGCCTTCCCAGCTTGAGCAAATTTTCTATTGTGTACTCTTGTCTTTGGCGTTTACCATCGTAACACGACATAAATATTGGGGATATAATAACTGTTGAGGTGCTTATATGTATCAATTATTATTCAATGGGTTATATCATCAATTTTTTTTCCTTCATTGCTTGGTTAATATTCTATGAAATTATATTATATAAAAATATAAGCTATAAAATCTGTTATAAAATATAAATAAACAAGGCCATATAGCTAGCGTTTCTCTGTTACTTGGTTTAATTATTGAATTTCGAAATGTATTCACTAACTATAGTATTAAAAATTACCCAACCCGGAAAACAAATATTTATCTTTTTTAATTATTAATATAATATTAAAAATATGCCCAAAACAGAAAACATATAATTTATTCTTAATAATACAAAGCCTCATAGCTAGAGTTCCTGCTGCTTAGTTTAAATGTACTTAAATTAAGTAAATACTAACTCAAACAATTATTTCATATAAATTGTATTGTTCCTCAAAAAATGTTAATGTACATTATATATTAATTTACATTTATAAAAATATTTTACATAGATTACTCTTACATTATTTTATGACATTTACTTGACATTACTCATAATTGTTGATGAATTAGAAAAAAAATACCATAATATTTTATAGGAATTATTTTCAATTTATTGTTGCACATGTACACATTTAGAAACAAACTTTTAAAATAATTATTAAAACTACCAAGATCACCTTGGAATATATATATTCATCCCAATAATCCCAATAATAATTTACGACGTTGTTTTATGTATTGATGATGCTACTAGCGTATGAGATACATCTAAGAAATCCATTTAAGATTTTTTAATGAAAGTAGGCCCAAACAAAACAAGCAAGTATCGAAGGTTCGTGTGATATGAAATATTTACTTGCTAACTCAGTAATGAGATAGGGAGAGGATTTTCCCGACCCGGGAGAAGGTTTTCCATATGTAAGAAATCAATTTAAGATTTTTTAATGAAAGTAGGCCCAAACAAATCAAGGAAGTGTCGAGTTCGTGGGATATGAAATATTTATTTGCTATCCTGGTAATGAGATAGGGAGAGGATTTTCCAGATATTCAATAATTAATCTAATTTAAAGTAGCATGAAATGAGATATCGTACCGTTTCCGTTAAATGTCCTGACAGCTAATCTGCTAACCACTGATTGCTATAGCGCCAAGTACAATGATGACACAATAAGGCTCTAACCAATAGATATTTAGATAAATAAATTAAATTAATAATAAATTTATTTTAAATTTAATATTATAATGTAACTTCGTGGAAATCATTTTTAATTTTTTGTCACTATTAAATTAATGTCAAATCATTGTTTAATAGTTATCATCTTAGTGGCACGAAATAATAAAATTTATAACTTATTTTGACTAGATAAATAACCATATTTAATTTAATTACTAAACAATAATAACTAGGACTTAACTAAATAATAGATAGAATATTAAGTTTTGACTTAATCAAACTTCAAAATTGAGTATCAACTAATTTATTTTCAATTTATTATATATGATTTATTTAAATAATTGATTATAATAATATTTATTTAATTATATTTGATTATTAATTATCCATATATTTAATTATTAATATTATCCATAAAACAACTTGAAAAATATTATTTAATTATATTTGATTATTAATAATAATCCATAATTTTATTTAAACAAAATTAAAAAAATTGATATAAAACATACTCAACCAATCATTAAATATGATTGACTCCTTTTGAAATATTGCACTAATTATCTACCATTGCCATGACACTCGAACGATGAACCACATTGGTTGGTTTGAAACGCGTGGACAAATGATTTTTTATGGGAGTTGTCTATAATGCGACTTTTTGGAGATTCCGGTGACGGAATCCGACGGAAGAAATTGAGATTTATCTTGATTTTTAGCAGTTAAAATGGCTTTTTAACTGCATATTTGGATTCAACACCCTCAAAAACCCCTGGGACCTTTTGATTGTGCAGAAACTAGCTATCAAACTTGCCATTCCAATAAATTGCTGCCAGATTTTGACCGGAAAAACCCGCCGGAAAAGCTTTCAAAAAGTCTCATTATAGACCACTGCTTTTTTATGTGATTTTGGCAAAATTATTCTCACAAACATATTATGGATCACTGAAGTCTAAATTCTATAATAATTTGAAAAAAAATTGTACATATTTTTCATAATGATTATCACCTCTCACAAAGAAGCTGTTACCCGATTTTCATGATATTTCCATTTTTTGCCAGGAGTTGTCTATAATGCGACTTTTTGGAGATTCCGGTGACGGAATCCGGCGGAGGAAATTGAGCTTTATCTTGATTTTTTGCAGTTAAAATGGCTTTTTAACTGCATATTTGGATTCAGCACCCTGAAAAACCCCTGGGGCCTTTTGATTGTGCAGAAACTAGCTCTAGCTATCAAACTTGCGATTCCAATAAATTGCTGCCGGATTTTGACCGGAAAAACCCGCCGGAAAGGCTTCCAAAAAGTCTCATTATAGACAACTGCTTTTTGCCACATCTAGTGAAAAGTCGTATATTTGACGTGTCAATTAGGGAAAATAGAAACAACGAATTATCGCAGCGCAGCCGCAACCAATTAATATAATTACATTGGGAGAAGTGCTGGCGGCCACTTTTCGGCAATTTAATTTTTATTTTTCGAAATCCACAAGATCCTTATGTGAGAATTAAATGCTAATCACCACCAACGATTGCTCCCGTGCCCTTTGCCCTCCAGACATGCCGAGGAATTAATCACCGGGTATGGGTATTTTTAATTTTAATTTTTTAATGTGATACAGACGCTGTTCGGTGGGGCAAGGGTTAATCAGCCTGTTATAGGGCATTAAATGCCTTGGTACATGCAAGATTTATAACAAAATAACACACAATTTTGGTGGCTACATAAATTAAAAATAAAGGTTATGTATTATTTTGTTATAAAGCATGCATGTACCAGGGCATTTAATGCCCTATGGCAGGTTAGTTAGCCCTTGCCATTCGGAGTGAGGAGGGTTGGTTTCTGTGGTTTTTAATTCATTGATTAAATTCAAATCTTTGAATATTAATTAGTGAAGAGAGTGGTATAGAATAATTAGGGAGGGGAGAGTAGTGAAGATTTGATTTCAATTAAAATATATAATATAATGTGTGTGTGTGTGTGAATAATATATAGTATATAGTAATTAATGAAATAAGAAGTGCATAATTAATTTGTTTACGTACATATTATCATTATAAATATAAGATTTACTAATTAAGAATCTAAAAAAATTAACTTTTAAAAAAAAAAATTAAATTTTTTCAAAATAAATATTAAATAAAATTATTTAAATTTTCATAAATATAAAATTAATGTTAACATCAATATTTTTTGAATACAGAAATAATAAAACTGCTACAATTCTATTCCAAACACCAAAACTGCATTTATTAAATTATTTTTAAAATAAAAAAAAATATAGACCATCCTTTTGAAAACATTGCGTCAATGTAGATTTTCTTTGATTGTTTAGCCACAATTTCTAACCTTAACCTTATGAAGAACCACGTTGTTAAGACTTTTGAATTTTGCCTTGACTTTTTTCCATTTTCTACCCATAAGTTTGAATGTGGATTTACATTATTGGCCAGTTATGGCTCTTTAACTGAAACGTTTGAATGTGGATTTGCATTATTGAGTAGCGACGGATCTTTGACTTTTGCATGTGGATTTACATTATTGGGCAGTTATGGATCTTTAACTGAAACGTTTGAATGTGGATTTGCATTATTGAGTAGTGACGGATCTTCGACTTTTGCAGCTCGTGGATTTCCATTCACTGACTAGCTACGAATCTTTATTCGGTAGTTATGGATCTTCAACTTGGATATGACGGAATCGATGAGTGAATTAGGTAAAACCAAGCAATCTGACACTGACATACTATCAATACTATCAAGGAAACCTAAAATAATGGAATAGTCTATAATGCTATTTTTTGGAGGCAAATCCTATTTCAAACTCTACTGCAATATAAATGCTTCTGACATGCAAGGGAAATAGGGGGTTGCCTTGCTGCTAACATGCCAAAGTCAACTTTGAGAGAAATATAAATGCAAGGTAACCCCTATTTCCCTTGCATGTCAGACTGCATTTATATTGCAGTAGAGTGGGAAATAGGAATCGCCTTTTTTGGAGAGGGTTGGAATCTTGGATGTTGCCATGGGGGCAAATATTACGGGTTATCCTAATTTCCCGACAACTGTGTTTTCTTAACTCTTCCCTGTAACGTCGGTTTGCATGAATCCATCGTTCCCGAGGTCTGACACTAACTCAATTAAACCATTGACAGATACCGGGACGACACAATTAAAACATTGACAGATATTTTCCAGGCGCGACACGTAACTCTATTTCAAATTTCAAATTTAGTTTTGAGCGCACTTTTATTTCAAATTTCAAATTTTAGTTTTGCACCGCGCAAAACACTACATGAATGCCTATGCCATGCCTAGGAGGTTGGCTTAGTGGTGTATTTCTTCCATGGCTGCTCGATAATCAACTTCTTCTTTTGTAGAATTGAGGCTTCTGTGATCCATCAAAGTTATAAGAAGAGCTTCGGCGAAAATCACATATAGAAAGACTTTTGTCGACCCGTTTCGAACCAACTAGTGTGGTTCATCCTCAGGACAACCAACTTCTTCTTTGTTTTTTATACAACAATTTTCTTAAGTTTTTGAAGCCATGGATGCAACTGTGATTTCATGTTGCTTGTGGAAAACAATGAGGCTCTACCTCGGGTAACATCGGTCTCTCTTTTCACCTGGCGTCTGGTGACAATGAAATTGTGAAACCTAGCGTCTCGAGGTTTGCAATTAGATTAACATATAATATTAGAGTCAACTAGGAGTTTATGGTTTAGGACTTCAGTTTAAGATCTTAAGGAGTTTGATATCTATATTTAGATGAACATATCTTCATTAGTCATATTATTCATAACATATCTTCACTAGTCATATTATTCACTAGAGACATAGAATTACTAACTTTGTAACTACCTTTTTTCAATAAAAGATAGTTTTTTTCTAATGGAGAAAAAAAGAAAAAATAAAAGAAGAAGAAGAAAAGAAAAGAAAAAGAAAAAAATCTTTCCAATATACAATTTTTTTGTCATTGTTAGCCACCATTTCTTACCCTCCCGCTATTAATTCTTTTGGATATTTCTTTACCTTTGTTTCCATTTCCTATTAATATGTTTGAATGTGGATTTACATTATTGACTAGTCATGGATCTTTAACTGAATAGTTAGAGTATGGATTTTTATCATTGAGTAGTTATGGAATTGCAACTTGTATTTGTATATGAATTTTTCACCTAGTGACAAATCAAAGAGAATCAAAGAGAATTGGGTAAAACTAAGCGATCTGACCCTCATATATCTTTATGTAGAAATGCTAAGAAAACGTAAATAATTACTTTTTAATCATTTTAAGGCTAAACTTACTTTTTAATCATTTTAAGGCTAAACTTTGTATGAAAAATCAATTTAGAATTATGTTTTAACAAGTTGCATGGCGGTGTAGCAATTTCCAAGAAGTTTAGAGATGGGAATAATAACAACTTAATGTAATCATGAA
>APFE030477410.1:98177-126894 GCA_000404065.3 Pinus taeda | reverse complement strand
TTGCTATTCCCACTAAGATGGGTGGCTATCTTAGAAACAAACAAGTAAAGTCTACTTTCGTTTTCTTTTATGAAAATAGACAAGAGGAGAACCAAGAAGACCAACCTTAGCCTTGCGCTTGATTTCCTCTCCTTCTTGATAGAGCTTCGTCGTTTCTTCTTCGTCTGCCCAGCTTCAAAGATAACCTGTGGAATCACAGCAACATACTACTATCGAATAAACAAAGATCTATATTAATAAATAACACAAGACCAAATGTGTGTTAACCATATAAATGCATATATAAACAAGTACACAAGAATATGGAAGAAAACTAGAATAACTTTATTAAGATGAAAAGTAGCAAGAGGATTACAACCATATGATCTGACCCAACATCATCCTCCAGCTAGGAAGCCCTTCTTCACCTCAAGAAAAGCTTAGATCACCCAACACTATCAATATACAACAGAGAACCAACATCACTTCTCTATAAGATACAAAATTCCAGCCTCCGGATCTCTGTGATGAGGGATCCATATATAGATGATTACAGAGAGGTGATTCATCTTCTAGGATCTTGATTAGTGTCCTCTCTCTAATATTTCCTACTTCCACTTGGAGAATGATGATCTCTTACTCATCCGTGGTTGAAAACAGAGAGGCAAGTGTCAGAGGGGAAGCTTCTGGAAGATTCCATGATCTTCCACCTCATATTTTCTCCCTACCATTTGTCCATTCCCAACCATCGAACCCTACAGAGGAGAAATTCAGTATGCATCGCACCTTGTACACTGGGAAGGCGATATGCATCGCACCCTCTGCACTGAGCTTTCAGTATGGTCCAGTTTTGACCATTTATGAGCAGTTTTCAGTGGAGAACTTCTAGGAGATGATGTAATCAGCTCACCTTGTTCCTTTAGGCAGTGAAGCAACATTTTTAGGGACTTAGGAGCCCTCAGTTTATGGACATTTATGATAGGGGTTGAAGTGCCCAAAAATGTCTATAACTCATAGGTGATATTTTTGGATTTAATTATCATGACTTTGGCCTTGTTGGTATTGATAGTAATACCCATCTTGGATTATAAATCTTGGAGGATTCTTATTTTCTTGTCAATATTGTAATGGATCTTTGTCAGAAGAACAATATTATCGTAATAAAGGAGAAGAGTTATGACCATACCAATATGTGTGGGAGCAACACAACCTACATATTCCAAACACTCTTATCTTTTATCAATGTATATGTCAAAAAGGGTAGGTGATAAGGGACACCCTTACTTGACTTTGATATTGTATTTAATTTCTTTCAATCAACACTTGTTGGTCTAAATCTTGGAAATAACCATGCAACCTAGTCACATCAACCCTCAACTTGAGAGGAACCATTATCTCTTGTAGCCTTCTCCATAGCTTTTCCTAGAAATGATGTCAAAAGCTTTTCTAAGGTCAAAAAAAAATACAAGAGATCAATTTGATTATTGTGTCATTCCTCTACAATGGCCCTAAGAGTAATAGGATGATCCACAGTTGATTGATGTCTCCTAAACCCATATTTACCTTTAGGCCTTTTACCATGGCTAATCATGTTTTCCACAATAAGTCCATGCAACTTGCCTAAAATGTGGCTATATAATGGTCCTATAATTAGAGGGAATGTTTGTATCCCTCCTTTAAAGATAGGTATATTAAGGCTCTGTGTCCAAGGTTTAGGGAAGCCTTTCTTCACTGCCAAATTAAAGAGCATATGTATGTGAGGGATGAGGAAAGACCCTTCCATTTTAAAAAATTTAGCTTGGTATCCTTCAATATCCTTAGCTTTCCCATTAGCTAGCTTCTTAACCCCAAACTCAACGTCTTCCAAAGAAAATATATCCTCCTCTATAAGAGTGTTCAAAATGGTTACCATGGAATTAGGGGATTCATAAAGGTTTTTAAGGTAGATATTCCTGTTCCTGAAAGGAATCAATTTTTTTTTTTTGGTTTTACGAATTATAACTTTTTTCCAAAGCATTTTGGGATCAACTTTAGAAAGGTGTAGTAGATGCTCTTTCTTCCTATTTATATAGTGTCGTTTTTTACTTTTGATAAGAGTTTTATACATAATTATTTCATCAAGTTTTATGGTTTTGTTAGGCACCTCCCTAATCAATTTTCTAGAAATTTTACAATCACTATCATACCAAATGTTGGTAGTTCTTTTATTCTTTTCATAGGACACCTCAATAGAGAAATTGCTAATGCTAGTGGAAATGGTTGTAGTAAATTTGTGATAGAGGTGCTCAATGTTATCATTATATGTTAAGAGGTGTATGTCCTTGTTTAAATCCTTTAAAAATAGATCCATTTTTCTTTTTCCAAAAAGTATGTGCTTTTGACATGCACATTTATGTCGCATGTGTCTAGTGTGCATGTCAAAGTTTAGAATTAAGGTTAAATATCTATGATCATAATCAAGATCATGGTCATTTCAAAGGTCAAACTTTGCAATATGGTTTAAAATAGGGATATCAGATATCACATAATCCATGAAATTACTACCAACCCCATGAATACAAGTCATTTGCTTAGAGTTTGGGCACTTTTTAATGCCATTACAAATTTCAAGGTCTTGGGAACTACATAGAAGATTAGTTTTATAACAACAAAAAAAAAAAATCTCTATTAGGTCTTCAAAGTTTCTTTTGAATCTACTAGCTAGGCCAAGGTCCTCATCTAACCAAATAGGATTAGGGTTAGATTCATTACTTTGAAGAATATCTTGGTTAGTTGTGACTTGAGAATTGAAGTATCCTAATAAGAGGATAGTATCTTCATTCCTTAGACTATGAATATATTTTCTATGATATTATATGGGTAATCCTTATGAGGATTGTTTTTTTATAGAAGGTAGAGTTGATAGGTGCAAAATAAAAAATTGTGAAACAAATTTTATTGGTGTTAGTATCATATATTTCAATCCAAATGTACATATTGAGAGGATCTATCTTATGAAGCCAAGTGTGATGAGTCTAAGGTCCATAAGCATAGTAGATAATTCTAGTTTATGTTCCCTTTCTCTTTCTTCTCTTCATTTTTCTAAAGAATTAATAGACTTTCTAAGAAGACTTTGTGCAACCTACCTTTTCTAAACAGGGACTTTCAACATATGAGTGAGATACTCATAATTTTAACAAATAAAATTAAGAATGAGTATTCACCAAGATACTTACTTGACTATAGGTCTAAAAATTCATCTCATATTTCATTGTAGGTCTAAGTATTCACCAAGAGAATTGACTTCATGTTTGAAAATTCACCATAGGTGTGAAAATTCATCGAGAGAAATTCATTTAGGTAAACATATATGGTAAATAAAAAAATTTAAATTTAAATTATTTATCAAATTTTGTAATAAATGATATCTATTAAATATAATATAATATAATAAACTAAATAGAGTAATGATATCTCATGTATATAATTAATTTTATCTATTTTTTTATTTTGTTTGCTAGGCAATGTGAGTCTTGAGATAATTGTGACCCCTAACTTGTGGCTTGGGTAACCACAACTCACGGACATTTAAGCCGTCAAAATCACTCAGAGATCACACTTGAGACACACTAGCCCTTACTATGGCTGGATTTTTCCCCATAAAATTTCATACTGTTGATCTTTACACCACAGAGTGCCTTAACAAAACACCCTGTCATCATGTGCTCTATGCTCTATAGGCTATTTTTATCTACTTCTTATTCATTAAATATTTCAATTAATAATTTATATAAATAAAAAATATATATTAATTGTAATAATTTATACAATTTGTGATAGTAAATTATATATATTACTATTTGTTAAAAATTATATAAAGATGATAAAAAATAATTATTAATATTTTAAAATGAAATAAAATTAAACTTTGTGTCTATTATAATGATGAAGTGAAAGGACCCGGATGCGGGTGACACGCTGCATGATGCTTGCCACGTGACCGTCACGCGGCGCCCTCAGACGGAAGAACCTGCGTTTAATGAAGCCCATTAAATGCATTTTCAATGGCATTCATTGCCATTCTTACAGCCCGAGCTACCAAGAAATTATGGTAGAAGCTGCCAGAATGCTTGGGAACAGGGATTTAAGTTGGATAAGCCTGTCTGAACAGGCAACGAATCTAGGCTCTGCTCTGCAAGAGAATGTTAGGGTGAAGCAAACTCGCTTCAAAGACAAGGAACAGAGTGAAATCTGGCTTCCTCTGTCTCATTTTCTCTCTGAAAGCCGAATCCAGAAAACTCTGTTACATTTTGGCAGGCTCAAAATGCCAATTAGAGGTCATGCATCGCCGCGTCGGGGCAGGAAACATGGAAGCAGGGGCGCTCAAGGTCCTCGAAGGGTATCCCCGCTGGCTTTTGCTTCGCCCAGCTCCCCAGGATATGTAGATTCCGACTCAGACATGGACAATTCGGTGCAGGTGGTGACTTTTAGATACATTCGTCGCACCAACAGACCTATTGTTTCAACTTTCATCACGGTGGTGTTCACAGAGGAAGATAGTGCAGAGGGTAAGGGTAAGGGTATTTCTGAGAAGCAGGAGCTAAGCTCCAACAAATCCCCTCAGGGCGACAGCCAAGAGGATAGCTCCTACCAACCCTCCTCTCAGAGCAAGCCAAAAGAAGATAGCACTGGTATCCAGTCCAAGGAACAGAATGAAGCCCTAAGGGAAATCTGCAGCCTAATTGATATGGAAATCACCAGTTCTACAGATAAGAAGATACCTGAGGAAGAAAAGAAGCCTGAGCGTTTCTTTGGTGGAAGGCTGTATCCCATTCTCCCTCCAAGATTTCTGCGACTGGAGGATATTCCATGCGGCATGGAAATTGAATGTGTGCCAGATCCTGAGAGAGAGGAAGCGGAATGGGAAGCCGAGCAGCAAGCTGCCAAGCAGAAGGAAAACGAAGACAAGGTGGCCGCTGGAACTGGAAAGGAGTAAGGTGTTTCTCCTGTGTTTTTTGGCATTTTGATTCTGGTTCGATGACCTTCGGAGGTCTGTTCGGCCTTGGTTTTGGTTACGGGTGTTTTGGCACCTACCCTCTCCGCGTTCTGCAAGCCACCTACGCTCAGCCTGCTACTGGTCCTCGGACGTATGTCCTCCGCCACCTTCGCTCAGCCAGCGCCATCTGTTCGAAAGTTGGACGTGTGTCCTCTCACCAGCTTCTCTCTCACTTCAGGAATCCTGGTTTCATCTTGTCAACTTCTGGTTTGTCTAGTCAGCATGTATTTTGTCTTGTCAGCATCAGTTTAAGTTTTAGTTATTTACAGGCGGTATTGTCCATTACAGTAGACTGTCAATGTATTTTGAGTACCGGTAATGTGTCAAGGACTGTTATTACCAGTTATGGTATGGATCTCTTGTCAGAGAGCTGTTCATGCGCTCTCAGAGGTTTCGACCTCTTGTACATATTTTTCTTTCTTTTAATATAAATAGTTTAGCCTTTGCCCAGAAAAAAAAAATAAAAAAAATGATGAAGTGAAAGTGGAAATTAATTTTTTTTGGTATATTAATTGTTTTATAATAATTTATAATTATTAATAAAATATAAATAATAAAATAAAATTTATTGTTATGGATAATTAATGCTATAGGGTTTGAAATTTTATGTTATTAAAGAACTTTTATTATTGAGACGTTAATAGTTAATTTTGGACATAATTAGAGTTAAATTTGGTGGTTGATGATCTCTTTTGATTGGTTACTAAATTATAAAAATAAAAAATAAAAAATTGTTATATGCATAATTATTTTCAACTAATTTGGATGAAGAGAGTAATATTTAAAATGGATATTAATATTTAAGGTTTTTAAAGTATTGAATTTCTTAATAATTTATATCAAAGGGATTAAAATATTAAGTTAATGATGAAAAAATATTTAATTTACAAGTAATAGATCTTAATTATCTAACTTATTTTTATGTTATTAATTTGAAATATTATAAAAATGATTCAAAATATTTTTTTATAATTTTGAATAGGGGTATGTGGTAGTTTAACATATAGACGAAATAATTTTTTTGGAGCATTTTTTCTAGTTAATTTTAACCAAAATCCAAAAAGACTTTTAAAAACTTAAGTTTCAATTGTTTAATTTATAGAATTCAATTGCTTCAGGGGATTTTCAGGGTGCTAAATCCATTTTTGCGTTCAAAAATGTATTTGGAAGGTTTTTGGCATATTCTCTAGTCTAATCTATCTAGAATCTAACATGGATTTCTTGGAATCACAAGTTTGAGTTGTAAACTCTCCAAAATCCTAGAACCCCAAAGTTTCTTGAGAATGTGGAATCCATATAAATAATGGAAAACTCATTTTAAATGACAAAATTATTATATAGTAAAATAATGTTTCACCAAATTCTTACCATAACAACTCCAAAATATAACATGTTTAGAGGTCTTTAAATTAATAATTTATTATATATAGAATGGATTCGTTAACAACTTTGACTAGTTAAGAGAGTGATCAATGAAATTGTATATATCCCATTAATTTCATGAATAATTTGATTAAGTAGAATTCAAGTAATGATTCTAATATATAATTAATAATATATGCGTCATCCCTAATTAGTTAAAAGTTATAACTAATTGTGCAACATGTAATATAATATTATCTGGTTGGTTAATCTGATGTTTTGACGATTAATGTTACTAATTTAAAAAATGATAATTATTTGATGTATTGTCGTGTCATTTAAAAAAAAAAGAAGCATTGTTTTATATGATGTATTAATATATTTATCATAATATTCTATAAATATGGGATTATCAATATTTCGCAATAATTTTTCTCATGTCACTTTACACTTTAAGGTACCAAAAGAAAAATTAGAAAATTATATATATATTATCTCTTACAAATTGGTGTTAAGATGTATGCTGATTATAAAAATTAGTTTTATGAGTTTAAATAGTGATTGTTATGAATAATTAATATTATATGTATAGTTAAGGGTGATGATATTAGTGTTAAGATGTATGGTGACTATAGTTAATTTTATGAGTTGAAATAGTGATTGTTATGAATAATTAATGTTGTATGTTTTATTTTTTTTAAATCAATATTTTATTTAATTGGCATAAAAGATATATATTTGAAGCTTTAAAAAACAAGTGGTCTCATTCCGATTAGGTTAGTTGACCATTATATGTAAAAGGTGATAAAAATACAAAAAGGATGCTAGAGAAAAATTTCCAGCTCGAGAAGGTCAGTGACTCCAAAAAACAAGTAATACCAAGTGGGTACTTGCGATCATGTTATTCATCGAAAGTGATGGAAGCTAGCTTATTCGAGGTTGTTCCTAGAGGAGGTAGTGGGCAGAAGGTGCATTGGACATGCCCTTTGAAGTGAGTCATCCATGACTCCAACTTTTTCACATTTTCGGAGAGCAAGTTAGGGCCACGCTAAACCACCACCACTCGCTCGTGAACTTGGCACTGGAAGTAGTGCATTTTGTCTAAAGTGGCTACTAACTCTGCATGTTCCTCCCTTCTAATTCTCTCAGTTGTTTCCATCTGATCTCGTAAAGGCTAGAATAATTCTCGGCAATTCTCCAGGGAGCAGTGATGAATTTCCTGTCGGTCAGTTTCCAAGTATCTGTTAAACCCACAGCTCCTCTTCCCACCATGATTCGTTCCTCCTCACCTTTGAGCCTGCAGAGGTCACCTGCCTTTCCTCGTCACCTTCCCACCACCTATATGTCACGTAACCTTGCCTCCCTAACTCGACCCAACACCCTCCTACCCCAAATTCTCTGATGGGATGGCCAATTTCGGGTCTTCACATCCCGTCGGGTTATGCTTCGTAGGGAGAAAAGACCAACCACGTCTTGGGGATGGCCTTATCCTAAAGGGGCCTGCGATACCACAATAGTCACTACAAATAGGAAAACGAGAGAAACCACCCTCTAACCAGGTGAGGTCGGCTCTAAACCACCACTATCTCCTCTCCTAAATCCAAACCATCCCATCAACCGAGCAAAATGTGAACTGCCAATACCTCTCCTGAAGTAGCACCTTGCTTCCCACCACCCTTCGCCACTCTATCGATCGATTCCACCACAAAAGTGGCTAGACAGAGAGCCAATGTGGTGGAATTCTTGGCTGGGAGTGGTCCAAATGAACCCCACTCCGACCAAAGCACACCAAAACCATTCTTGTTGAATACTTCGACACTCAAACCCATTGAATTGCAAGAGAATATATCTCCTTCCCGATATGTACTGAAAACCACAAGAGCCACACAATGTGGCTCCACTCAGCCCACCAGAGACTTCGCTCACGCACCCACTTTCTACACCCATGAGAGAACTAGAATCCCACACCGTCCAGATTCAAATTGAACCAAAAAATTCGGGTGGTTATTGTTACATCAATCCATGCTCCACCAAACCAGAAAAGCTAGGGAAACCCTTCAAGGGACAGGCGCAGGACCAAACAACCTCACTTGAACTCGGAGAGAAAATTCTTACAATTCTACCAAAACCAAAAGGCCAGACTCCTATACCTTCGTTATTACGCATAAAACTACTCAGACACATGACGCTGAACAACCTCCTCAACACGAATGTCATTCAAATTACCCACTCGTCACCTTAGAAAGTCTCCTCCCACACTGGATTGGGCGTTGGGTTGTTTCACACACTCAGCAGTACTCACCTCTGATCACTTAATGAAGTGAGGGGATTGAGGAGTTAGTCCCCCTTCCACTTTCCGCATCACTACGGAGATGGTTCACAAGAAGCCATGTGATCATGGGATCTCACCCGATTGGGGAAATGTTATATGTATAATTAAGGGGATGATATTTTAGAGTTTTTAGTTAGTTTAAATAAAAGTGATACTTTTTTTAAATATTAATATTTAATATGTTGATGTTTATGGGGCATAGAGTAATGGTGATAAGATGTTTTGTTAAGGCTTTCTTTGACATAAAGGTCACTAGTTTGAAACTCGCACATAAATGTCCAACCATGCTAAACCTATGAAGTGTAAACTAATTGATTTTCATAGGGTTTAGTCCTAGCTAGGTCACACATTTAAATCTCATGAAAAGGGGTTGAAGATACAAACCACTTAAAGGGAATTAATTTTCCCGAAAAAAATTTAAGCTTGACCAAACTTCATACAATTTTGGTGATAAACATTAGAATCTAGATATCCACATCTTTCTATTCAATATAAGATGTAACCCTAACTAAAACTTTATCATATATATAAATATAAATAACATGATGATATTTTGGAACGGAAATAATTGTGTAAATATTAATTCTGGTAAAATATTAATATAGATATTAATTATTTAATATAATAATACTATTCCCTTTCCTTTAAAATAATTGGATATCATTAAGCTAAAAAGTAATTATTTAAGTTTTAAATATTAGAGTAGAAAATAACTAATTAGAGTGAGAAGAACGAAATTTTATCTATGTAATTTATTTAATGGGTGATTTGATTAAGTAGAGTTATATAATTATATACATGAATAATTAATATTATATGTATTATTATTACTTAGTTGACTCTAGGGTAATAATTCGCAATAAAGTTTAGGGATCGTGTAGTATCTGTATCCATTTCAACGAATTTAGGGTGAGCATTTTAATATACTTATGTAACCTTAAAGTTTTGGGATGGGTGCAAACAAAAACTTGATTTTTAAATAGTGAAATTATAATTATATGTATGAATGAATGATGAATAACTATTTGATTGATAAGGAGAGGGAATATGCAAGTAATTTAATAGGTGATTTTATTAAGTCCGTTAAAATAATTATATGCATGAACAATTAATGTCGTATGCATTATAATTAGTTAGTTGACTCCATAGTGATAATTCACATGAAATCTTGTGTGTCATATAGACTTTATATTCATTTCAAGGTATTTAAGGATGAACTATTTGATGTAATTATGTAATTTATTTTGGAATGGGTTTAAATTTTTTTAATTTTTTTATTTATGTTTTTAAAATATTTTGGAGTAGTTTTTAAGTGTGATTTTTGAAAAGTTTTTAGTTTATTTTTTTATTTAATTCGTCTAAAATTTGGGAGGGATTCAATGAAATACAATTTGACAAGTGAACTTTTCACAATGAAAGTGGTTTAAGGGTTTTTCAGAGTGTTGAATCTATATATGCAGTCAAAAGATTTGGCCACAAATTGTTTTGTTGAATCACACTAATGACTACTCCCCATAAATTCCAAAAAAATCACATTTAATGACTATTCCTCAAAAACTCAAAACAAATACTTAAAAACTACTCCAAATATTTGTCTATCATTAACAATCATTATATAAAATTAAAAAATAATTGTTAAATCTTTATATATATATATATATATATATATAGATATGACTGATTAAGAGCTGGAATAATGAGATTCCACGTACATAATTGATTTAATAGGTAATTTGATTTAAGTGGATTCAAATATGGAGTCGTTTAACGAGGCAGAGGAATTGTTTGGACAATCAAAAGTGACTAGAATCCGGTCAAAAAAATCAAAAAATCTTGTAGAGGCATTGTTTGAATGAATTGTGTTTTTGATGGTGGAAATGGATTTAGCACCATCAAAAACGTGTAAGACACTTAAAATTTTGAAGTTTAACAACTATAACTTGGATTTACAAAAATCCTCAACAGATTTTCTCTAAATATAACCAAAATTTCTATAATTTTCCGGACAACTCCTCGAGCTCATTCGACTACACGTTTAAATAATAAAAATAATAATATGCAAATACCATTAATATTGCATGTATTATTATTAGTTAGTTGAGTTTATGGTGATAATTCAATGAAAAGATTATGGGTCATATAGAGTTTGTACCTGTTTCAAAGTAATTTGAGAATGGATCTTTTTAATTATGTAACCGCAAATGCCTTGGAATAGGTGTAAAATTTATCAATTTATAATTATATAATAATGGTTTCACATGTAGTGTAAAGAGAATTATAATTAATTCTCATTAAGTAATCTTTGCTATGAAATCTAGAAACAAATGTTAAGTAGTATTGACATATATATATTATTGTTTAATATATTATTGTTTAATTTTGTAAAGTATTTTTTTTATATATTTGAGTCTAACATCTCATAAAGTAGTGTTTATCTTGAGTGATATTCTTGTATGTAAAGAGAATGGTAATCAATTCTCAAAAAAGAATGTTGAAAAAATTATCATAACATTATGTTAAGTAGTATTGACAATATTACTATAACATTTTATAAATAATTTTTAATTAAAAAAAAAGACATTTTAATTTAATTTTTAAATATTTAATTTCTATTTAAAAATAATTAGCTTAAATATAATTAATAAAAGAATGAATTATTTTTGTAAGGAGTTTAGTATATTGTAATAAATTCTCGTTTAAAGTTTGTGTCATATAGATTATGTGAACTTGCATTTGTTTATATGCATTTAATGGTTGACTTTTTAAATATAGTGATATTGTAAAATTTTATATTAAAAAGGAATACATATTGATTTTTGTTTCTAAATATTAATTTTATTATTTTAAAATAATTAGTTAAAATACAATAATAAAATAATTTATGTTACTACATTGAATATATTTTTAAGAATAGTTTATTATATTGTATAGAATTTTCATTTAAAGTTTTGTCATTATAGATTATGTGAAACTTTGCATTTGTTTATAGATATTTCCAGTTGATTTTTTTTAATATAGTCATATAATCTCAAATACTTTAGTATAAGTGTAAATTACATTGATTTATAATAATATAATTATTGTTTAAGTGTTAATGTTGGTTGTAAAGAGAATGGAAATTAATTTTTGTGAAGTAGTTTTTACTATAATATATTTTATCATGACTATCCTTTAAAATAAAAGGCATCTCACATATTAGTGTTGTGTGTAAAAAAATAATAATTAACTCCGACAAAATAGTGTTCATGTATTCTAACACACTTTGACACACAAAGTCTTTGGTAATTATTTTGTTATATTTTGGTTAAGTGACTTTAGTTATGAGAGTTTTAACACCTGGGCTTATGAGAGAAGTCTGTTAGGATTAAAATGAAAATGATCTATTTATTTAGTCATGAATAGATTATATCGATGAGTGTATGAAATTGTTATGTGGATAGCATATAGTTGTGATTGGAAAATTCAAGAGGGGAGACCCTAGACAAAGTTTTCTAGCTACCAGATAGTTAAGCGATTATGAGGATGAACCACATTAGATGGTTTGAAACTTCGACCATAAACTAATGATGTGATTAATTTGAAAGATAATCTCATAATCAATATGGATCACAAAAGTCTTAGATCAAGGGTTATGATTCTTGGTTTCCTTTCCTTCAGATTAAAATGATCTCAGTGGAAAGGAAGGGGGTTCTTAGCATTTTCCAATTTTACCTTAGAAAAGGAAGGAAGATAGAAGATCTAACCAAGAAGGTGTAGTTGTGTGCTGCAGATGGAGAAAATTTCTTGAGTTGGAATGGATCCAATGCAATACTCCATACAGAAAAACTTGTCCTGGACTCAAAGGAGAGTCTTGAGGTCTAGAAGTTGATTTAGATTGAGAACTGCTCTGGTAGTGGAAAGCTCAGTGGGGAGCTTCGGGCATGATTGTCGATCTCATTGGAAGGGTGGAGGGTGCTCTTCCTATTGAGTTTTGTGGACTATGTATTAAGAAGGTAAGTACTTTCTTTATGGAGAGTGATAAAGTAAATTATGTGTTTGTGTTTATATAATTGTTTGTGTCATGAAATATTTTATTGATTCTTAAAAATTTGTGGTGAGATTTAGTACAGAGACAAAGTATCTATTTAGATGAAAGAATGGGAAATGGTGGTAGTAAGTCATAGGTTTAATGTAATGTGAGGGAAAAACCTCAAAACATATAGGTTAGGCTAGACCAGGGGTCATTGTTGCCACCAGTTAGTCTGGCCTCCAAAGGAGATCCAAGGGTCAAAACTTATGGTGGAATAGAGGCAAGAAAACAACTAACTCACTGGGTTTGAATGGAACACAAAATTAAAGAAGACAGTGCAGGTTGACGGGTATAGCAGTGAGTTGAAACAAATTGATAATATCATAAGAACCCTGGAAAATTAAAAAATTTAAACCACGCTAGAATGTAAAATAATAGATAGCCATGTTTAGTACTAAAGTTCAGTAAACTGAATTTAGAGTAGACAAAACCCATCCTTTTGGTGTAGTGAATTAACATTCCAAGTAAATAGACAAGAAATAACTCATTATTCAGCATAAGAATGTGCAGAGCATGGAATAGATTTCATAGCTACATTTGTAGCACAACAAACAAGAACAGATAAATCGAAGCAAGAAACCCTGTAATTAACTAATCTCATTTCAAGGCAAATAAGCAACATATCCTTTAACAATACAAGGTAGTACAAATCCTTTAAATTGAAAAGCAAGAAATACTTTTCATAAACTTTCAACTAAGAAATATATGTATTAACTACAAATAACTATTATTAAGACCCCGTGACCAGGTTCGTCCAATTCTAACAAGCACAATCCAAAACAAAAGCATCCTTTTCTTAAATTATACATTGCCATTGGGCTATGAAACCCTGAAATTATTTACGGATACCTCTCTAAACGTAATGATGAAACCACAAGTTTACCAACAGCATTCCCGTAAAGGTAATAGATGAAACAAATTTGTTGGTTCCATTAAGGACTCTAGAGGACTTGACGATTTGCAAAACCTGGAACCTAAGAAAAATTACAACCATGAATTCTAGCTCTAACGTCGAAGCGGGGAAGGAGACCAGAGCAAGAAAAAATTCCAGTTATAATGTGTTGAACAATAGCAGGCTTCTGCAAGTACCTAGTAAATGAAGTCAAGTGTTAAAACCCTCCTTTGGAAGAATTGCTACTGACCTTTTGAGCTACATGTAGAGAGAGAGAGAGAGAGAGAGAGAGAGATGTAGATAATCCATGTCCAAGGAGACAATCAAGCTAACAAAAACCGAAAATAAGTCGGGAAGATTCAATAAAGGTAAAAATTGTAGGAGTCTAAATTAGCTCACGTCTGGAAATGTGGTGAAGCTTTCATGCTGGAGGAACCTATGAAAGAGAATGATTTCTTTCTCACATGCATCCTGATGCAAATCATAAAATGAATAAAAATAAGCAACATCCATGGCCACCACCTATTACCTGTAGCTGTTCGCACTACACCTACATAATACAGTAGTGGTCTACTGGAACCTATTAATAGTGTGGAAAACATATTTAGAGAAAAAGTAAACTTGAGCTAATAAGTTTTGACTGTAACAAGTTTTTGTCCTTACCTGATGGTGGAAGAGAAAGCAGCACCAAACATGGAGATACCCTACACATAAGGGTGAACCGACAACACTGTTGCATAGCGGCTTCATCCTCTAGAAAAAGTGAAGATGAAACTTTGGTGAGGGTTCAGGAGGGGGTAATACCCTAATCATCTCTCCATTCATCATAGTTGTCAGATCAAGAAATAAATCAATGGTGTGGATGCTCCCAAATGTTATTTTCTCAGATGGCCAGGTATCAGTTGAGAAGCTTAGAGAGGGGCATGACTTATAACCCAAAGTTTCCTCTAAGGGTTTAGCAGTGGAACCTGAAATATCATAACAATTATGAACTAATGTGTTCCTAAGAACATTGCAGATATCAGGTCTTTTATGGACTTGGACGGATATATCTGTTGCTTTATTAAAGGATTTTCTAGGCTTGCTTATCCTATCACTTCCTTGTAAAAGAAAGGAAAAGTGTTTAGGTGGACAGAAGAATGTCAATGCAGTTTTGAAAATATTAAATATCTATTAACAACTGCCCCTGTGATGAAAATTGCAAACCCACACAAGGAATTTACAGTGTGTACAAATGTTTTCCAGGAGGTTATTAGAGGGGTTTTAATGCAAGATGGAAGGTTCATAGCTTATGAATCTCGCAAGTTGAAAGAGCATGAGAAAATATACGTGGCCTATGACCTAGAGTTAACTACAATCATTCATGCCCTTAAGGTTTGGCAACATTATCTATTGGGGGAAATATTTCTGTTAATGACATATCATAGTAGTTTAACCAATTTATTTAAGAAACCTAACTTAATTGCTCATCAAGCTAGGTGGACTGCGTTCCTAAGTGAGTTCGATTTCAACATCAAGCATCTGAAAGGAAAGGAGAATCCATAAGAAATACATTGAGTAGGAAATTACACCATCTATATGAAATTGCTTACAATCGAATAGAAGTTGACAATTCTAGCTAAATTGAAGAAGCTTCCCTTAGAGACCCCGAGTATCAAATTTTGTGGTAGCAAGGTAAAGAAATGAAAAATGCAGGACAACGATATAATTATGATATATATTACTATAATTTATTAACCTTTAAGGGGATAATATATGTTCCCAACCATATGGTGATTAAACAGTTTTTGTTGGATGGATTTCATCGAATCCTTTACGCCGCACACCCTAGATATCAGAAATTGTTCTCTATAATTAAAAAGAACTATTTCTAGCCAGGTATGAGGAGAGATATCATGGAGTATTTAGCTAAGTTCCTAGAATTTCAGCAGGTCAAGGTGGAACACCAACACCCACCCATACTACTTCATCCCCTACCCATACTTGAATGGAAGTGGGACACCATTACACTGGACCTTATAACAGACTTGCCATGGTCGAAGAAGAAAAATGACTTGATTATGGTACTTATGGATAAATTGAGCAAGCTAGATCATTTTATTCCCATTAATTATTCTTTCTGAGTTGTTCAAGTTGCAGATGTATTCATTCAGGAAATATTTCGGTTGCTCAAAATACTAAGAGTAATAATTTCTGATAGAGATGTAAATTTTACATTTGTGTTTTGGAAGGCTCTCTTTACTGGCTTGGGTACCCAAACCTCATTTAGTATAGAGTTGTTGAACCTCATAATTACCCTCTCCTTGATAGCTTTTCTCACTTCTTTCCCTTGCTTTTCCATAAGATTACAAATCCCCATCAATGATAACTGATAGATTTTGTCTTAAGGAGGGTATTAAATGATTGACATGTTATATTTTTATGTTTTTTATATTTTAATAAATTTTTGCAAATTAGCTATAGAATGTAGCCTATTCTGCAGCTAATTGTGTATTCTGTAGCTACTTCCATGGTCTGGCAGGTTCCAGGTGTCAAATGAAGAAATCGGCCACATAGGCATCTCTAGAATCATTTGCACATGGATTCTGTCCTAGTCACTCAGCCCATAACAATAAGAAAGCAAGCTCAAGATCATAGTCAAAGGTGGAGTCGAACATATGATACCTGGAAGCAATAGAACTTCATCTACTCTTTCATGGTTAATCAATAAATCCAATAGTCTTGTTGCAACATTAACTCGGATTATCCACCTATGTTAACAGTTTCGTTGCAAACATCTTGCTCGAATAAAATCACCTGTAGCTGATCAGACATTTACATAGTCCTGTTGTAATACGTATAGGCCACCTGTAGCTAGTTTTTCCTAAAAAACAATTACGATTATTTCCTTTTAAATACCAGTTGTACAAAACTGAGGGGGATTCAAAGAATTGGATGTATTAAGCTCAGACTTTCATCTCTGTATTTTTTTGGACTTCGTTCCTGTCTATAATATAAAATCATGTGTTGACCAATGATCGTTTAAAATAGCATTTTCAGTTAGTTAGTAGCTCAACCCACTCAGTTGCAGAGGGCACCTGCACTAAAGGAGGATTTCTTTCCATTCATTTTCTATTTAGTTTTAATTTCACCATTTGCTTTTAGCAGTATTTCTAACTTAGGTTGATTTCTTTTAGTTTTGATCAATAGCATAATGTTAAAACTTAATTGTGCAGTCTTGTTTCGCCAACACATTTCATGAAAGAAAATGATTTTGTTTTTAAACAGAGTAACGTTGAAGTAATGATAATGCATTGTTGACTAGTTTTACTCACTGTTTAGTTATTTATTTTCTAGTTCAAATTGTCAATACACTGCGTTGATGAATGTTTTTTATCACCATTTCAAGTTGATACCCATCCTAAACTAAATGGTTAAACATTAACTTCACATAATCATTGAAATCAATTAGTTACCTTCTGTATGTTTTCATTTAGTTCTCTAGATCATGAAGTACAGAAAGTTGCTTGTATTCCATCTCAAGAAGGTTATCTTTCAAAATTGAAGGTTAGAGCAACTAGAAGTACTTTAGTTTATTTCTTTCTATGTATTTATTTCAACATGCATTACAACTTCACCTTTTAATTTTATGAATTACATTCATGATTTAGGATTAATGACAAGATAGGACAGATGTTATGTTTTTCCTTCTTTTAAATTAGATTTTCACTAGTTTTAGCTCTTGGTTCACCTTTAGGAAGTTTAGATTCAGTTTCTCATAGTTCATATTGTACATCATTAGGAATCAAAGAACAGAAACCCCCAAAACAATATAAAAATACAAAACAACGAAGTAAGAAGGGTTAACTAAGCACATATAGTGCACTACACTTCATCAACTTAGGACACTAAATTGCCTAAACATTTTGGCGTCGTTGTTGGGGAAGTGTAATTAGGTAACATTATCTCTTACATTCAAAAAAAAAAATGATATGCATAGAGAAAGAGACTCTAGGGGTAGATTTATAGCTAGAGGCAGGAGTTCAATTCCTACAACACCACCTATTCCACCAAGAATAAGAAGAGATACACCTCCATCTCAACCTCATACTCCTAGCCATAGAACTCCTGAAGTTCTAAGGTCAAAAATTCAATCAAAAGGATCTCCTACTTAATCTACTAAGGCAGTCCTTGAGGAGAAAAATCTTGGATCTCCAACAGAAGGAGTAGCCTTTTTCACCTCCACAGGGGAGCATATTTTAGTTGAATAATTAAGAATACCTAGTGAGGAAGAAGAAGTAGAACCTGTCTCACACATACCGCTAATAGAGGAACCAGAGGAAGAGAAATTAACCTTGTAGGTTGAACCTCATACTGACTCTGAAGAAACTATAATGGCAAAAGAAGGAGAGGATGGAGAATTCACACTGTTTGGAGGAGGGGGTAGAGGAAGAGGTAGAGGAAATAATGGAGGAGGGAGACGAAATAATGGAGGAGGTAGAGGAAATAGGGAAGTAGATAATTATTTCGGATTCCCTATAGTTGATGAAGAAACAAATGCCATAATGAAAAATATCTCACCTTCTATCCTCCCAAATTTCTATGGGTTAAAATGTGAGGCTCCTGAAACATTTTTATTTGAGTTTGAAGTCTTGTACAAAACCTATGATTACTTAGAAGACTCTCAAAAACTTAATTTGTTTCCTTCAACATTGAAAGGAGCTGCTTTGAAGTGGTTCATGGGGCTGGTCACTCAATCCATTAGAACATGGAATGACATGAAGAAAGTGTTTTTGGACAAGTATTTGGATTATTGCATGCCTACTAATTACAAGGATGAAGTGTTCAAAATTATGCAAAGAGAGGATGAAAAATTAGAGGATTTAATTGAGAGATTCAACTATAAGTTGAAAAGAGAAAAGATAGATAATTTAGATGAAGATACCTTAAAAGATATTCTATTAAAAGCCATTAGAGATGAGTGGATAGATATCCTTAACATGATGGGGAAGGAGATATATCTCAACTCCCATTAAGTGACATAGGAGAATTATGTGTTCATCTCTCAAGAGGGAAATCCAAAACTGGGAAGGTCCAAGAGATCCTTCTCTTGTAGAGTAAATATATCTACAAATGGATCAGTGAGTAGGGTAGAAATTGGGAATGTGCTTGATGAATTCAAAATATATATTCTTGGGAGCCTTAGTGAGAAAATACACACCCTTAAGTTGCAAAACAAGTAGAAAATTGAGGCTAATGCTTTAGCCATTTTCTGTTCCAAATGTAGAAAAAACATGCTTTAAGAGAATGCCCTTTGTATGAAAAAATCGTAGAGACTTGTGTGATTTGTTTAGAAAACCATGAGACCAAGGGTTGTCCTTCAATTCCAAGTCTTAAGGCTATTTTTCAAGAAGAAACAATTCCAAATTCAGCAGAATCTCTTTGCTTTGTCTCTAGAAGACCTCGGTAGGGGCCACAAAATCAGGGATTTAACAATCAAATGTATTCTCATCCCCCACCAAATTGGAATTCTTGGCAGTAATCTTGGTCTCAACCTCAACCTCAACCTCAACCTCAATCTCAACCTTGGGTTCAAGGAATACAAAATCCTTAAGGAATATTTTCTCAATATTATCAATATCCTCCAGCATATCATAATTATCCTCCCCCACAAATTCCACAACAAAATCAGCAGCCACAACTTCAAAATCAGAACCCTCAACTTTCACTACCATTTCCACAACCAATTCCACAAAAAAACCAGCAACCTCAACTTCAAAACTAAAATCCTCAACTCTTACTACCATTATAGCAGAGACCAAATCAGCTACTTGCCCAACCATCACCAAACCCCAACAATAAAAACCCTCAGAATACTTACATGGTGGAAGGACAACAATTTCCAATTTATATGATCACTCCTCTAGATCTCAATGATGTTCAACTAAGATCTGGTAGGATATTAGAAAGGGAAAGGCCTTCTGTAATTATTCAGGAACAAGACAATTTTGAGGAAGGTTCTCTACAGCCCAATAAAAGTTTTGAAGGAACATCTCTCCAAAACCAAAATATTGAAAATGAAAAATAGAAAGAACCAATGAATGCAACTCCTATAATTGAGCAACTAGTATCTACTTCTGCACCTCCTTTTCGTGAAATATTACAAGTTCATAGAGGGGTAGAAAAGTAGATTATGTTGCCTAATTATGATTATCTAGATGAATTGAAAAATGTATGTATCAAAATCCCTTTATTACAAGCCATTAAGGAGATTCCAATCCTAGCTAAAACAATAAAGCAGTTGAGCATAAAGAAACTAGGAAGAAAAGGAAAAAAACAAAAAGAATTCACCTGGTAGGAAAAATAGCAGACATAATGATGGGAAAATTTGTCATACAAAAATATGTAAATCCAAGATGTCCAATTGTTAAAACACATATCAATGGAGTTGAAATTCCGAATACATTGATTGATCAAGGAGAAACTATAAACATCATGAGCAAACAAACCATGGAACAGCTCAAGCTTCCTAATCTTCCTCACACACCTACATTACTGCAATTAGCATATAGATCTGTAATCAAACCAGATGGTGTGTTAGAAGATATTTTAGTGTCCTTATATTCTTGGGAATACCCTATTGATTTTGTGATCTTAACCCCCAAGAACAATCTAGGAGGACATCCATTAATATTAGGAAGACCTTGGCTGGCCACAGTTGATGCTTTCATTAGCTGTAGATCTGCTGACATGTATATTTCTCATGGGAATTCAACAGAGAAATTCACTCTATATCCTCCAGCAAGAAAAATCACAGAAATAGATGAAAAAGAATGGCTTGATGATGAAAATGGCATTCAGTCTCTCTTTACTATTTTAAATATTAGTGAAGATAGTTACTCTTGAATACAATGGAAAATTTTGAATCATCTCTAGAATATGAACATGATCAATTCCAAGAAAAATCTAATATTGAATATTTTTCATCTAGGCAAATTTCTCTTTATTATATGTGGTGGGCCCCAATATTTTACCAATAATGCTACAACTCCTAGGACTCCCTTCTTTAATTTTATCAACCCGGTAGTTCGTAACAAACTTGGAAGCGACGGTGTTGTATGCACAAGTACTAGCTCTTGGCGCAACTATCACTTGATCAGCTGGCACAAGTCCGCTAGGAGCTTTAGCCAACTTCTATGAGCTCTTAGAAGAATCTTTTTAACTGATGGATGAAAGCTAACTCAAAGGAAGCTAATCTTCTTGCAGAAAGAAGCGAAAAGTGGAAAGGAAATGCAAACCCTAGCAAACCCTAGTTTTACCGACTAACCCTATTGGTGCAAGAAAAATGATGAAAGCTACAGAAAGGAATGACATTGACTCTTAGAAAGGTAAACTGCATGTGTCTAATCTATCTCTAAAATGAAATCTAAAAAGAAACATCCTTTTGTATTTTTGAGTAAGTTGGCAGAATTATTATGCATGTGCTTTAACTATTTTTTACTGTGCAGAGGTGGATCGGCGAGAGGAAATGCTTGCAGGAGGTTGGGAAGGTTCATAGAGGGCCTAAGGGGTCCCTAACACCCTTCCTAAGAGTTTCATAGTGATCGGATCTCAACAAATTGCTTTCGTGAGCTTCTATAGGAAGTCTGCAGGGGTTCTACAGGATGTTCTGGAATTTCTACAGGATGTTCTGTAATTTTCTACAGGATGTTCCGAAAAGAGGATTTTGGAGAATGGATGGAGGGAAAAAGATGGAGGAACGAGTATGGAGGTGAAATAGGGGTGTAGGGCAGTTCAAGACTTGGAGGATGGAGTTGAGGAGTGGCGCAAATGGTGAGATTTTTTCAAGGAGGGATGAAACGATGTTGCACAAGAAGATGAGAATCATGCAAAGTAAGCGAATGAGGAAAATGTAAGGTAAGGGTTCTAAATGAAGGGTGAAGCAGGTAGGTTGGATGGAGTATGGGCAGGTAAGGAAGGATAACAGGTACTCTGCAAGTGGTTTTCAAACTGAACAAACAAACACTTATAAAACCTATGACTTAGTTACTTCACTCTAATCTGACCTAACAACAAAAGCAAATGAACAGAAGTTTATTCGAAATAAAATAATGTGAAATGCTATGCAAACTAAGCAATCAAGACTCTCAACATGTAACCAACTTCTGCAAATAAAAATCGAACACTAATGATTGCATGGCAAAGCAAAGACTGTGTTTTTGTTGGCAGCAAGGTCACCTTGATCCCAGCTCCTGATCCCACTGAGGGAGAGGTGAAATCAGAGGTACTTGATGGCCTTTTTCTGAAGCTCTTCCCTATTAATAACCTATCAACTCAATCTGAACATAAAAATCCTTTTTAATCATCAAAAGCAATCTAAATAACAAAGCAAGATTTAAATCTAAATAGCAGATTTTATTCTAAGAATGCAACAAAAACACATAAAGGTAAACAAAGGAGGTACTGACCACTTGAGATGGACCCAACCCCAAGACCTACAGTCTCCTAAGAGAGATTTAGAGCTGGTGCAAAGCTAGATTCATCTTTATTGAGCAAGAAAAGAAGAGTTACATCAAAAACTGTCCACAAGGGAAAGCTTGAAAAGGTGTTGAAATGCAAAGCTAATCTACTGACTAAAATCGAAGTACAAACTAGAAACTTCTGCCTACAAAGTGAGTAACTATTGGCTAACCCAAATGAGGCCCTAAGCCTTCTTATTTATACAAATTGAGGACCCCAACAATCATCCTAAACTTTAGGGACTTGGTTGCCCAAAACTTGCAGTTAACAGCAATCCTACTTGACTTGCTTGGCTGCCCTTGTGATAATCGATTTGGTGGCCCTTGAACTCTGAGCTAATGGTGGAGAATTCGAGGTAGGGGCCCATAAATGAAGGGGACACCTTCCTACAAATCCTCTCCACGAATTTGACTGCCAAGTGCTCATTTAAACCTTTGATTTTGTCTCCAAATTGACCAAAAAGACTACACAAAGCACACATTAGACTTGTTGGCATAATGACTAACCCAATTCAATCTATTAGCATAAATATAATCAAAAACATGCAATAAACTAATGAGAATGGTGGATTAAGTCGAATTAGGAGGCTGAATGAGCCCATATAATTATCCCTTTTTGGGGCATCACCCCCCTACTAAAAATGTTGCTCATCCTCTGAGCAACTAATCTATCTCTTCATCTCTGATGGCCCTCGTGGCTTCCCTGTCATGCCAAGCTTCTGAAGTGATGTCCTCTTCTCGGTCATAAAACCATGATTTTCTCCCTACTTCTTCCCACTGCCTGTGCTCCTTTTCCTAGAGAATTCTCAGCTTCCTGTAGAACTGTCTCAGCATCCTGTAGAGAGGCCTTTGTGTCCAACATTTTCATTCTTTCTCTCTACATGGATGTCTTCAGGCTTCCCCGTTCATAGCTGATGGATATCTTTGAAGAAGGCTCCTCCTTTTGTTTAGATTTTGTGTCCTTAATTACAATGTGCTCCTTTGACTGTGGTTTGGGTCTGCCCACTTTTATCCATGTGCTCCTTTTTCACTTTAAAGTACATGGAGGTTTGCCTATTTCTCTTCCTTTTTGGTCTTGGAGGTGTGCTAATGGTGGCAAGCATGGCTGCTACCTCCCTGGCCAAAATCTTAGGCGATTTTCCCTTTTTGTTCCTCTATTTCTAGACTTCCTGTAGAAAGTCCTGTGTTGACTGCTTTCTGGCTTCCTATAGAAACGGTTTTCATGCTTCCTGTAGAAACTGTTTTAACTATTTTGGTCTGCTTGGCTGGATGTGGCTCTTCCTCCTTTTTTTCCTCTTCTTTTGTCTTTTCTGCCTCTGTTAGCTTACTTCCTCACACTTTGTTTTGGCTTTCTTCTCATCTTGTTTAGCTTCTGCCTTCTCTGCTATAGTCTTTTTCTTTTCTGTTCTTCCTTTGTTTTGCCCTCTGCTAGAATGACTTGGGTTCCCTCATCATTGCTTTTTTCACATACTTCAGGCCTAATTCTTCCCTAGAATTGCATTGCTTCTTTTGCATAAACATGGAACAAATAAAACTGTTTGTTTTCTTCTTCTCTTGAAGCCAGAAATTTTGCAAAAACCCGTGTTTTCTTCTAAAAGGATAGCTCATTGCCCCTCTAGTAGACTTGTTATTGCTCCTGGAATTTTCATGTTTTTCACAACAACAACTTCCAATTTTTTCTCTCTTCAGCCTTTTCCAACCTGAATTTGCTTCTTAGTTTTTGAAAAGAAATCAATTTTTTTGACAGATCAGAGAACAAATAACATAGTTTTTTCTTCTAGAAAGTGGACTGTCTTGTAAATTCATTCTTTCACACAGGCTTAGTTCCTATGGTTGCATCTCTCTTTTCAGAAGAAGGTGAGAAAAAGGAAGCCAAACTTCGAATGCAGAGGGAAAAAAGAACTGTGTAGAACTCAGAAAATATGCAAGCAGACTTTTCGCCTTTTTTCAATGTGAAGACAGACTTTTCCTCTCATTTTTTTAATTTAGTTCCATGTTCAATTCACCATTTTGCACCAAAAAATCATGCACAACGAAGTTTCCCCGATCCTACCTTGTTTGGAGCTTGAAATTCGCCGAAAATCCCAGGTTTTCTTTCTACATGGTTGTTTTCTGTGTTTCTTGTAGAAGACTTCCTGTAGAACGAAACTGTGCTTCCTGTAGAGCACGATAGGCGGGATTTAAAAAAAAATGGTAGAAATCTCGAGAAATCGGGCAGGAATCTTGCAGAGGACCACTGGTTAACTGATCTGGACGTGGTGGACGCGTGCTCCAGTTGTGACCGTAGTTGAACAGAGGGTGGTGAGCGTCAGCCGAGCATTTTTGTAATCACTGCGTGATTTGTGGTGAGGGAGTGAAGTGGCCAGGTGTATGTCGCCACATGCAGACAGTAGTGTTGTTCATAAACTATATGTTTCCCCCCTGTAATCACTGCCATCAATTACACCATGGTTTAAACCACCAACACTCCCTGTTTTTTTTTAATTTCACGTGAGTTGTCTAACACGTATGCTGCATGATTCCTTTCTGAGTGCTAGAGAATTGGATAAGGAACTATCGGCTTAATCCCACCACTTCATTCATTATGCACTTTAGAATCATATTGATGCAAATAGAGGAGCTGGTTTAGACACATACCTGCAAGTCGACGTGCGGTTGGGTCTGTTCCTGCTGCTGCATGCTCATATTCCATTGCTGCATGCTTGGATCTTTTATGTTATAAGATTTTTGTTGTCTGATGTGTGGTTATTTTTCTTGCGCAGGTATCCTCTGGCTGGATCTATGCTGCAGGAGTTCGTTTCCACGTTCAGATCTGCACCCTCAAGCTGCTGATGTTGAATTTTCACAGGATAGAAACTTGTTTTCGCCTTTACTCCCGAACAATAGACCGGATCAATCTGAAACTTGATGAGCATGTTCCTATCATCATTATGCACCTCCCATAGCAACATTGCAATCAATGGATGCACAAATTTCAAGAAAAGCGTAAAATGGATGAAGATTACAGAGATCAATTTCTTGAAAACCGTGCATTGTAATTGGCTGAAACTGCTTGGGTAGGTTACTATCACCCATATGCATCTCCCCATGAAACAGATTTTGAAATGGATGCACGGATATAGAGAAAATGTAAAAATGGATGACGGTGATGGAGGCAGATTTCTTGGAAACCGTGCAACGAAGTTTGTTGAAATTGTTCGGGCATGTTTCCATCATCCCTATACAACTCCATGTAAAATGGTTTTGTAAATGGATGCACGGTTTGCAAGTTATGGAAAAAACAAATTTCAGCACTAGGTATTTTTGCTTCAAGGCATTCTGCAGTTTTTTTGCATGGTAAGAAAAACTGAGCTTGGGCTGTCATGTAGGCATGGAGATGATAGAGGAGGAGTGTGAAGATTGCAGGAGGATTTCTGAACCCTTGAGGAAGCTAGCATGTTCGCCAAACTACCTTTTTGAAATCCATTTCCAGCCTTTTGTAATTTCCACAGGAACTTCCTGTAGAAGCACAATTTTCATGAAAGAAGTACAATGAGGTGGAAAAAATGATGGAGAAGGGTGAGGGATGGAAGCATGGATGTGGCTGCAGTTCTAACCAATAGATTCCAACCTTCAGATTCCCCTCGAAAATTGAATTTGGCTCGTCTGAAGGTTCTACAGGATGTTTCATGTAGAAAACCCTGTAGCTTCCTGTAGAAAAGCCTATAATTTCTATAGGAACTTCCTGTAGAACACATAGTTTTGAGGAAAGAAGCAAAATGAGATGGAAATAATGATGGAGAAGGGTGAGGGATGGAAACAGGGATGCTTTCAGGCCTCATGGACATATTCCTAGCCTTCTGGTCCTCTTCGGAGATTGATTTTGGCTTGTTTGTAGGCTTCCTGTAGAAGACACAGAACTTCCTGTAGAAAACACGGAACTTCCTATAGAAGGCACAGAACTTCCTCTGCCTTTGTTTTGAGCAATCCTCCTGACCTGCAATGTCCTTCTTGCAACCTGCAACTATTCAATGGAAATTAGGTTTACTTTTTCTTTTCTCTTTTCTTCCTTTTTTCTCTTCTTTTGAAAACAACTAGGGAGCCTCATGGAGGTTTTCATCCTAATTGCCTGCCCTAGGCACCTCCAAGGGAGGTTTTCACCCAAGGATCTTATTCTTTTTCATTTCTCTTTTTTTTTCAACCCATTGACCGCCTCATGGAGTTTTTCAATCAATGAGCCAATCTAAGGCGCCTCCGAGGAGGTTTTCACCTTAGATTTTTCCTCTTATTTCCATTTTTTCATTTTTTCCTTTTTTCTTCTTCTTTTTTTTTCTACCCTACTCTACTTGAAAAACAAAATCGTTGTCAAGTATAAGAATACTTCCAATGGAGCCATGTGCACATCGAGATTAGAGACAAAATGATGTGGAGGCTTGAAATGCATGCTTTGACAGCTATCCAGATTTTAGAGACCAAATGATTTGACTTTGAAGGGATTAGGCATAGTTGAATAAGAGAGTATTGCTGCAACTTAGTGACCATCTAGAACCATATCTCAATATAGCTCTGGTATCCTTGGTCCTTTTGCTGATCTAGATCGTTCTCCATATTCTTCTATCATGACCCTCACATCTTCCTCTTTTTGTTGAGCTTTCTCTTGAATACATAGAGGATTTGATGGTAACCATGAGGGAACTCTCTCGATCTTTGATTTTGATGTCTTTTCTTCATCTAGTGCAGCCATGGTTCTTTGATTTCTTCTTTTGAATCTTCTTTTGTTGGATGTGGTCCTTCAATGCTTTCAAGATAATCTATTTTTTGCAATACCCTTCCTGAGCTATGGTGAAGATCATTGAACTAAAGAGAAGTCATTTGGATATGTTGTGCCTCAGCTTTGTAATTGGATTGAGCTACTCCATTGTATGGTTGTGGGAATGGTGGTATGGGTAGCTGAGTGGGGGTGTATATTTGAGATGGATGCGGATGGGGTTGTGGTTGGATAGGCAGTGGAGGAAAATGAGCGGGAGGAGAGTTATACTGGGGTCTCCACCCCTGATGAGGTGCATTCCACTGAGGTTGTGGCTGAGCATAGGAGTGAAACGAATGAGCAGCTGGTTGGGCATAACATGGATCTATGAAGGAACAAGGACGAGGTATGAACCAGGAAGGATGAGCAGGGGCACCGCAAGAAGGCATGGAAGTGGCTTGATATGGGTCGTAATAGGTCTCAGATGTCCCTTTCAGTTCCTGCTGGTAAGGTATGGGTCCATGTGGCCTCCTTTGGTTCATGAAATAGAGTGATTCAGTGGCTCCTTTGGTTCTTTGATATGCAGCTTTAAGTCCAGGAAAGGAAGGGCACTGATTTGTAGGATGGTCCTCTTCACAGACAAAACACACTTCTATGGAGTGCAATGGACATTCATTCCTAGGATGCTTTCTAGTGCCTTGGAACAAAAGATGGCCAATGCCCTCTTGACTTCCTCTTGCTTCCTTTGGATCTGTAAGGTATCCAGTTGCATGGCAAGAAACTGTCTCATCTCGCTCTTGAAATCTTCCATCAGATTCTCACATTCACCTCTAAGGATTGAGTTGGAAGAAAAAGTACTGCTCCCAACATTTCTGTTTATAGCCATTTGCTCCAGTGGAATTTTTTTTCTTCTTCTTCTCCCCTAGAGGTTCTTTAAATATGCCTTGATGTCTGCCTAGGGGTTCTTCTTAATCGCAGCCATCGAAGAAAAGAGAAGGTTGGTTATGTGAAGCAGTGGGGGGTGTTGTGCAAGTATTTTTTTGACTTATCTCTACTCCTACCAGGCATGAAAGGAAATATTTTCAGTTGATTTTTGTATTTTTCTTCTTGTACCTACAAAACTAAAATAGATTGAACTACAACTAACTATCTTTCTGAAATGAAAATGCGGAATTGAAATGAAAGCAGGAAAGAACTAATCTATTTTGCTCAAATGAAATTGCAGGAATAAAATGTTATGCTATGCTTGGGGAATTGAAATGCTAATCTATGCTTGTAGAATTGAAATTGCGGAATTGAAATGCTAATATATGAAAGCAGGAAATGTCTAGTCTACTTTTGCGGAAATGAAATTGCAGAATGGAAATGAAATAAATTATTGAGCAGAAGGTTGTGGTAGAAAATAGAAGAAAAGCAGCAATCACAAATATTCTGACGCTTCCCCTATAACGGCGCCAAAAATATGGTGGGCCCCAGTATTGCAGCAATAATGCTACAACTCCTGGGACTCCCTTCTTTCATTTTATCAACCCGATAGTTCGTAACAAACTTGGAAGCGACAGTGTTGTATGCACAAGTACTAGCTCTTGCCGCAGTTGTCACTTGGTCAGCTGGCACAAGTCCGTTAGGAGCTTTAGCCAACTTCTATGAGCTCTTAGAAGAAGCTTTTTAACTTATGGATGAAAGCTAACTCAAAGGAAGCTAATCTTCTTGCAGAAAAAAGCGAAAAGTGGAAAGGAAATGCAAACCCTAGCAAACCCTAGTTTTACCGACTAACCCTACTGGTGCAAGAAAAATGATGAAAGCTACAAAAAGGAACAAAAT